>OZ026614.1:41278476-41410102 GCA_964020975.1 Hermodice carunculata
TTTTTTATGAATACAACAATCAAACTTGCATGGCCTAAATAGGGGACAACAAGCTTAATAGCTCAGCCCTAATGACAGATAATAATCATCCTGGTCTTCCTGTTGCATCTATGTACAGATCACAGGACTAGAGTAAGTTGATAGTTGACTAATAAGCTTTTCATTCACCTCCCAAATTTCAACTAATTTTGACTGGAACAACACATCTAACTCAACTGCCCCCCCAAAAAAAAAGTGCAAAAGAATTATAATTGAGAGGACTATAGTTCTAAAGATGTGGGGCACTTTATTCAACAATAAACATGGCCCTGCAGATCATCCACTTTTCCCATTACATACACAACGATTATCAATTTAGCATGGCTGTTTGCCTAGAACAAGTGAAAAGCCAGTTAGGTCAAGTCAACATTTCAAAGCAATTGCCTGAAGGCATCCCAAACTTTTACTTCGATAAGTAGGACTTCAATGGGTGGATAAGTGATTTAGAATATGGGCAGGTAAAATCGCAAAACTTTCCCTGAGGACTGTATCAGAGACAAAATAATGCAGATCAATGATAAAGTTCTAAGGTACAAGAATTCAAACTATTCCAAGAACTGTGCAACACAGATAACAATTAAGGTAAGCATATCCTACATTCATATACACAAGCAATTTCTCATTTATGTAATTAAGAGCCCATGTATTTGTTCAGGCCGAGGTGTTAGAAGAATGCATACTGAAAACACTTATGCATGCATACAGTCCGATTGCTAACATAGGACTACATAATATGGACATAAATACTGTGCCAAATATAATGCAAAACTGACAGCCAAGGTCACCATCATTTGCTGGCAGCGCCGCCCAAGTGTGGCATGTCCTTTGATGTGTTAAGCAAGTGCATCATTTAACTGAAAAAAATCCACAAAAAGTTTGAAAAAAGGCAAAATAATCAAGGCAATTTTGTTTAAAATCATGACTAAGTGGCCAACGTCAACAACATTAGGTTTTAAAACTTATTGAACTGGAAACATGTCATTCATGTAGCTTCACAGTAAACAATGCAGAGCCAATTTTCCAGATCAACTCACAAAAAATGCCCTCTGTTCGAAGCACAACACATCAATATAAAAAAGTCTTTGAGAGCCACAAATTAAAACTCTTACATGTGATTGCAACATAATGTACTTCATCAGAATGATAACTGTACCCGCATAATTATGTATTATATTTTCCTTATCCCAAATACTAATAGCGTAATTCTGATGATTGACCTTAACCACCATATTGGATCCACCAGGAAATAACTATATAATAAAATAAACTGTTCTTCCATTCTTACTCAAAAATCTATATTTAACCTAATCCTTTTTCACACTGCATTCTCATAATCTACCCTCTGTGTGTGTGTGTGTGTGTGTGTCTGTGTCTGTGTGTGTGTCTGTGTCTGTGTGTGTGTGTGTGTGTGTGTGTGTGTGTGTCTGTGTTACAGCCTGACCAAGCATGCATTTTGAAACCAAACCAGTGTAGCAGCCTGGAAGTGACCCTGCCTAGATGTGACCCCCATCACTTCTAGGCTAGCCTAAAAGTGATCCTGGGTAACTTTCAGGCTAGCCAAAAAGGGACCCACCCAGTCCAAAAGTGATCCCCAACACATTTTACCATAATATTGTGATTCAGATGAAAAATCTTCAGTATGAGAGTAATAAATGGAACTTAGTGTGTTCAATAACTTGGAATAACTGTGACAACAGCGATAATACAATTTTCATTTGGTTCTTTAATTTGAAGGACACAATCATAAGTTTATTAGACCCATTTCATCATAGTGGCATAAAATTTCATCTAAAACATACTGACCATACGTCTCAAGATTCAATTGTATAGATGCACTATGAATTTCAAATGTTAAACTTCACAAATATTCAATAAATCATTGAGTCAATATATTTATTTGATCTAATAAAGGATTGGACAGCTACAGAATCAATACATGTAACTGCATTTATTTGATACATGCACTTATTCATATGATTTGTCATTTCAAAGGGCTGGCTACTCTGTATAATCAGAATACAGAAAGAACAGATAAATATATTTATACATCCCTGACAGAGCAGATCAATGCCAGTACATGTAAAACCACAACAAAACATTTTCCAGTGGAGTACACATACAAGTTTATCTTAATGGAGGGGGGAGATGCACTTTAACCCATAAAATGCTGAATTTGAGACTGAGTCAACAGCTTTCCTTGGGGCACTTTCCATGCAAGCACGGAAAGTGCCCCCCCGAGGAAAGTTGTTGACCTGGGCCCTAAATTTTGCTGAAATTTCTAACTTTGAACCTAGTCTTGATGGTACTTGAATGAAAGGTCTTTTCATGAGGAATCTGAATGGTGAATCAGTACAATGATTCACATGAGCCTGAATTTAGTCATAATCAGCACTTTACGAATCAAGGGTAACCTAGTTTTGACCCTTGCCTATAAATTATCATTATAGTAGTTTTGAACTTGACTCAGAATGACCTTTTTAAAATGTGATTGAACATACCAATTAAAGTTTCTATTACTCTGGCTATGTTTTCAAGAAGGTAAGCATGTGTTTTTCAGTGCTGGTGGGAGGGGATTGCAACTTTCAGGCTGGCTTAGAAATGATCATTCATCAAGGCTCATACGTATACCTTTGTTTTCTAGTTTAAAAGTTTGGGAAAATTTACAAAACAGCTGACGGTTTATACTGAAAACTATATAATAGTCCAACAATTTCAGTTGAATTTCAATATGAAACATTTATATAAACATTCTTTTCAATAAAGAAAGCATATTTAAATATATGGGGGGGGGGGGTACTTTTAGGCTAGCCTAGATGTGACCCTAATGTCCTTTATTTATTTTGCCATTAATTTATCATTTTTACCATTACAAATTTAGAAGAAAGAAATAAATAGAACAGGAAAGACTTCATATCTGTAATTAATTTTCCTGAAACCATGTTTGAGTGATTTTAAAAATGCATATTAGCAGAGCTGCTACATGGAAATACATTGATTAAAATATTGTTCCGTTGATGCAGGAAAAACTTTGCTCGAAGACTAGATTTAAACTGTTAAACTTCTATACTAAAGAATTTCACAGAATCACAACATTATTGTAAAAATGTTGGGGATCACTTTTAGGCTGGGGGGATCCTTTTTATGCTAGTCTCAAAGTGACCCGGGGTCACTTCTAGGCTAGCTTCGAAGTGATGGGGGTCACTTTTAGGCTGGGGTCACTGCTAGGCTCCTACACCGGGTACTCCCGTACACATTACCAATCAACAAAAGAGCACGTTTGGGTTTGGTATACTGCAAAGTATCATTTGTTGCATTGTTTAAAGTGTATACAAGTACAAAAATTAACCTCAGTGACCTTTTTATTTAACTTTATTGCCAACATTGACAGTCATAACCGAACCCGAATGATTAGTGACTGTAAAAGCTGAACTCAAGCCAGGCTTCAACCCTAAAACCCGGGTAAGATCAGGTTCGGTTGTTCGGGTTTGGTCAGGCTCCACGTATGTGTGTGTGTGTGTCTGTCTATCTATCATTTATTTATTTGTTTGTTTGTTTGTTTATTTATTTGTTTATTTATAATTATTATTATCGTGATCATAAGACAAAGCACTGAATGAAGGAACCCATCCAGCCTGCAGTTGGCTGATACAGGGACACCTTCAAATTTCACTTAGGGATGCATGTGAATTTACTGGTTCACCATCTGTTTAACCCATGTTTCATATGTTACTGATCAAGGCCTTGTCTGGTTACCTGTTCATGACTTGCTGAGCAATGAAAATCAGTATGAGTAATTTCAAACAAGGCACCTTGGTACATGTAGTTGAACAAAGCTCTGTCATGAATAATTAAGGTCATCCTTTAACTTCAGCTAAATATTCAAGTCAATCCATCACCAGGTTGGAATGAGTTAAAGTTCAGCTGGGACTGCAAGCATGTCTTCCCACTATCAGTTATGCCATGTTATTTCTATTCAGTGTCCAGGGGCACTCAGCAAATTTTGAGAATGCAAGACTCAAGTTCAGCAGACCTTTGTTCCAATATGACCACCATTTTTGCAACATTGACAGTAAAAATTAGTATATTTACTTCTTTTTCTTTTTCAATTTTGTGGGTGACAAAAAGGGAGAAGGTACTCAAAGCATTTTGTTTTTGTTTGTTTGTTTTCTTTTAATTTTTTAGGTCATAAAAAGGTAAAAGGTGCTTAAAGGTCCAGGGTTATGAAAAAAGGGCAAAATGGTGTGTTTAAAGATCACATCTGACCACAAGCATGTTTCACTCTACTTAATTACAAACATGCTTTCCTGATATTAAAAGTTCATCTTTTTCATAACTCAGCCCCTGCACGTTTTCTTCAATATAACAGTATAGCCTCAGGTGTTAAAAAAAACCACAACTCACAGATGAGCAATAAGCATGCTTGGCTTGTCTTTACAATTAACTCCATTTCATTTCGAACAGGCACAAATGTGTGTGTGCAAATAAAACTATATCTGTTTTATTTTTGGACATTACGTCTTTAATACCTGATCCTAACTTTTACCATTCAGGTAACAAATGAGTGCAAAAAAACAACAATATACCTGCTTTATTTCTGCACATTAGGTCTTTAATGCCTCATGTTAAATTTGACCTCACACAAATAAGTGCAGTCACTTCCACAAATATATTATTGATCTTGTCAATTGTGTTGCATAAAGCCAATGAAACTTCGGCTGCAATCAACTGAAATTTCAGATACTCGATATAATAATCTCCTGTGGCCATCTATATTTAACCACATTAACCCCATATTTGTTTTGAAAGACGTTATATGCAGTGGTAATGGAAATCATTCATATGTATTCTCCATATGCTGACAATGGTCAACTCCACTTAAACTTGCATGTACGGGATTCAAATCAAGATCAAGGAGCAAGAAATCTCCATTTTATATTTTGCATGCTGAGCATGCACACACAGTGTAATGTAATCAGTTTGAAGGCAGTTGCATCCACTGTTAACCCTGTCCCACACTCAACTAACACTCAATTTTCTCAACTCTTTCAGTGCCAAACATGACTCAAGTCGAACTACTAAAGTCAAACTAGTCAGAATTATCATAAGGATCCCAGATTCATATTCCTCATAAAAAGACCTTTCATTCAAGTACCTGCATGCCTATAGTTCCAGAGAAAATATCCCAGGTCAACAGCTTTTCTCGGCGTGCATTGCACCCAATGCATGCCAAGAAAAGCTTTTGACTCAGTCCAAAATTTAGCTCTGAATGAGTTAAGAAGCTTTCATTGGCATGTGCCCAACCCATGCCAATGAAAACTGTTGACCTGAGGCATGATATCTTGATCTGCTTAGGTCTCATGTTATCTTGAAAGATCTCATCTATAATTATTCTCCTTTACATTGCTTTCCTTACTGTTGAAATTAGTCTAAAACATTGGAGCATATGACATTTGACAACTGGCTGGTTCTGGTCAACTTTATAAGGGGGAAATGGTTAAAGTCCTTTGCCAACCATCAAACAATGTCCATCAATTAAGCCTTGAAATTTAAAATGGGCCATCTGGTGCTATTTTCATTCACTCATTTATGCAAATTCAGAGAGGAAAATAAAGCAGACCTTTGTTATTATTATAAATTATGGACATATAAATTAATTTGACCTCTTCCAACTATGAACAAATGTGAAAAACTCTTGCAACATGTTCCACTGCCATCTCTGCCCAGGAACAGTTGATGATAGGGTACTGTTATTCTAACAAGTCTTTTCTTTGTCCTGTACAGTATGTCAATACACACAGAGATGTCAGGACAATAGAACCTCCTAAAGAGCACACTCTGACAATAACAGCACGGGGGGGGGGGGGGGGGGGGGGGGGGAGAGGGTAATGGAAAGCTCTCAGGCCTTTGAATCTAAACTCTGTTGAATCAAATGTGGATAAACCACGACATGTACATGTATGAGTATTTGTAACCTTCTTACTAAACCAGCAGAAAGGGGTTAAAGTAAGCAACTCCAGCTGTCACAAATGGATTTGTAAATGAAAAGTTGTAAGTCTGGGGACTGATTTCCAGGCACTCATATTATGAACTCCTGAACTCCTAACTCCCATTGTAAAACTTGGTGAGGAAAAGACTAAAACAATGAGCATTGTGAAGATCACAAGTCCACAGCCTGAAATAATACCAGAAGAGGCCGCACAGCATCAAGATCCGACTGCTAACTCACCTGGCCTGTATATCATCAGGCGCACTATCTTGGGCAATGATGTTCTGTTCTAGCACCCGTATATGTTCCTCATTCTTCTCTATCTCCAGTTCCAGCTCGTGTAGGGAACTGTCCAGTCTGGCTGCCTGCTTCTCGTACAAGTCAAAGAAACCTTTCATCCCCTCCAGCATACCAGCATCCAGCGAGGCAGATTTTTGCTAAAAGAAACAGAAGTTTTCTCTTAAGAGTTTGTTGTTGTTTTTTCGTTTAGAAATGGCTTAAACCTGAGTTGTGCCTTACTTTTCCTTTTTTTTTTTTTTTTTTGCATCCCTGCCCTTCAAACACTCCTGTCATTTTTACACAAGTTCAAAAATGCTAATGTAAAGTGTATCATTCGGGTAAGTTTTGACCACCAATCATGCCAAAAGGGTTATACTGTAATATTTAAAACAAAGGTCAGAACTTGAAGCTCACATTGCAAAAATTTCTTAAGGGCCTAGGTGCCTAATTGGTATAAGTAATTGTGTTTAGACCACAGAAATCAACAGTGTACATGTATGTGTTTTCACCCTCTACACTTACTGCTGTCTGATGCACATTGTCATTGCTTTTTAACTGATCACAACTTCAACCTTAATTTCACAAGATTACTAAAAGCAACAAAACTACACAGTTCACATAAACCAAAGTGCAGCTGACTGCTAATATCAAGAAAACTGTTTAGCAGCTTAATTGAATAGGAATATGTCTCATTCCTAACCTGCTATTCTACATGTCATGTGCTATCAAGGAACTACTGTCTATTTGCATGCATTGCTACACTTAAATACCATTAGATTATCTTGATTGCCTTGCAACTATCATACATTTCTTCTTACAAATGCACCAATTAGAAATTGCATGAGAACAACCTGCTGTCTGACACATTAATTTTCTCTAATTTACAAATTACATTCCAACAATTAAAGAAAGTTAACTTGATTCCAGGCCTGGTCACAGCATTGTCCCATACAGCCATACACTACCTGACTGCTCTTGCCATCCCCACCAGCGTGCATAACATTGTCTGCAAATCCATCCAAGACATCTCGCTGTTTCTTCAGTCGGTGTTTTTTAGTTTCCAAAATGTCTCGCCTCCTTCTCGCCTCTGTGACCTGTGTCTGCAGGTCAGCTTGCGCCTTGTTACCATGTGCTTGCCCATCTTCTGTTAGAAATTTGGATGCAATTGTGACTTCCTGGATTATAGCTGGACCATGGCTTTCAACTCTACAAACATCAAAATATATCACACTTAAAACAGTATGGGAGAAATAATGAATAAATATTTCTACATACATATAGAAATGACCCTGTCTTGAAAAGACTGTGCCATCAAATACCAGCCTGTCTTAACCCTTTTCTGCTATTGCCCAGAAATGCCCCCATGGGCACTGCTATAAATCTGCTTTAATGATCTTACTTTGACTCTATCATGTTTATGTTAACAGAAACTGTTTCACAGAATTGTAGATGAAACTTATCATGATGGCATGACCCAAGTCAATCTAGTTTTGCTCGGCACCATAAAAATTTACCCCTTATGAATATCGGGGAATGTCACAAGGTACTTTTTGTGTTATTTTCACTTTTCTTTTTTAAACACACCTGTTTTGATAGGCCACAATCCTGTATGTGTGAGATAAGCTTCATAGAACATAGAGAACAACTGAACATCATGAAAAGTTTGCCAAATTTGTATAAAATGTACATCACACCATTGGTCAAACAATTCAAAATTTAAGAATGTGAGGCAATAAGCTTCACTGAAAAACTTCCTTTTTAACATTTTTCAAATGAATCATAAATTAAATTTGATTTCCATGACTGATGTTGTACAACTAGTTCAGTATGGATTCAGTACATCTCTTTGTAAAATACCCCAAAACAACCAGGGCATCACTTGTGTGTGTAGTGATCATCTGCCCATTTAAGCCATCAATTGTTCCAGGATACTTGCACATGGTCTGTTTAGTGACCCTTTTGGGATTGTGTCATCTGTAATTAAGTGACAATTATGAATTTCTGAAAGTCTCAGGGTAAATTATATGCAAAATATATTAGTGACATGTACAAATACATGAAGCCCATACATATATATATATACATATATATATATATATATATATATATATAATTTCAAATACAGTTTTGATTTCATTATGCTTGAGCTGTAAAAGATGTCTGACAAGATATCTTTAGTGTGAACACCAACACTGATATGTGTACTTAACTCACATGCACATAGTTTTGATTGACATCTGGCAACAGGGATATTATTTACCATAAAAAAATTTAATGCTCCTAATGAGGCTTGAGGTCTATTTTCTAATGTCATTCTGTCTCCTCCTGTCATATTGCATGCCGACAATTATGGATTACATGTCTCTACACACCTGATGTGTGAACATCAGTTCCAATGTTACAGCCCTCAGTGCCACCTGAATAGGCCTGTGAGGTGTGTGGATGTGTGTGAAGTAGTCATGATCTGCCACAGGTGATATACCATAGCAATAACTTTAATTACCCAATTCACTGTAGCACTGTCAATCCACATGGAACCAAAAGTGGCAGAAATTCAGTGTACTCTGAGCTTTATTGCCAATGCATATCATGCAGCGCTGTCACTTATTTGATTTTATTTTCATTTATTTTATTTTGCTTCATTCTATTCTATTTTATTTTCATATCATTGTACTTTTTCCATACAAATGTAGAGCTTCCTGTCACTTTTTGCATGACTGTAACTGTATTACAAACTTCCACATTCATGCACTTTTTGTGCTTCATTTTCATTATTTTGGAGTAAGCAAAGAATGCAGCATAAATACTCAGGAAATAAATCAACGTATATTCTACATGTTCTGGTAGGCCTATACATCCTACAAATGGTTACACTTTGGCTGTCCTGGAACAGCTCATCAATCTCATTCCTCATCTCAATACATGTATGCCTAATTGCAACTGCATACATGTGGGTTTTATCTCTCTTATGTGTATGACATATGACATGCTTCTTTTGGTTTAAACGTATTTATTTTAAAAAGGAAACTCTTTTGATTTAAGCATCATTCATTGATGATTTCCACATGCAACTGCAACAGAATTGGCACTGTAAAGTCAGAACAAAGGGAGAATGCATTATTTTTTAACTGAGTGAAGAGCGGGTGAGATTGAGAGTCCAGTTAGTTAATGTGACACCCCAGGTCACCTCAGGGTCAACATGGTCAAAGTGCCTGGGGTTGTGGGTGGTCATGCATGTAAGCATGAGGAGGACCTAACCGTTATACAACCCTAGCCCATTATGCTGCCTTACCAGGGTCACCTGAGGGTTAGTCCTGCCCCCATCTTACATCTGCTCACCGGCAGATGCTTCCCTGCACATTCACTGCTGCCAACCACAAAGATATTAACCCCTTAAGTGCTAATGATGGCTATAGTTGTTTTCTCATTACCATTAAACATATAATGGTTAAAAGATTCAAATTCCTCATAAAGATACCTTTCATTCAAATACCAGCAAGCCTAGACTAAAGCAAAAAGTAGTCATAGTCAACAGCTTTCTTCGGGACAATTCACGCACATTGTGCACAAAGTGCCCAGAGGAAAGCTGTGGACTCAGTCTTAAATCAACACTTAAAGGGTTAAGAGACTGACTGACCAAACAGTGTTTTAGAAAGTCGCAGATGACTCAAAGATGCTAACAACAGGTATGCTCACTCAATGGGATAGCATAGCTAGCCACTCAAAAAAAAGTAATTCTCAAGAGTTCACTCCTTCCCAAAAATAGGAACATTAAGAGCACTATTGGGAGCCACTGGTGATCAAAGGGTGCCATTTTGTTTCAGTCAACATTGTCACTGCCATATTTTTTTGGTATTAAATTACTGTCTGACTGCTAGCCCACTGTGAAATTTGAGGCTGACACTGTGTGCAGATCAACATCTCTGCAGACTCTTCTGTGACACAAACAGTGTTAATGTGAATCAAAACTCCAGGACAGTAAGAAACAGAAGCATTTTCAGTAAAGGGAGGCCAACGCCACATTTCTGTGTGCTCTTCAATGACACATGCACAAAAAACGTTTATGTGCTTGAGAACTCCATGATAATATACAACTGAACCAGTTTCAGAGTTCTATCAAGAGAAAACAAAATTCACATACTCAGATATTACCATAAGCAATGATAATTCTTACAACATACATAATTTTATGAAGATGATGTATCAAACGGTCAGTACAGGAACTCAGCTCAGTTTTCAATGTGACCCTGTGCATGCTACTGCACAATCACAAAAGAAATGCAATAAAAACAGAACCTTTTCCACACTAAAATACACATGAATAAAAATTTCCATATTAAATATTTGCAGACTTTGCTTCTTGAATATGGCTTAAGGGACCACCAGTGTCCTCAGAGGAAATAATTAAATTAATGCATCTCAAATATTTTTCTTAAAATTTCCTAAAGACCCTACAATGTACTTTATACATGGCCCCGTGTGGTCGCCAGAAAATTGCCCATAGTCCTGTTTACTTTTTTTTTTTTTTGTGTAGCACTTGGGAACTATGAACACCAACACATCTATGTTGACTCTTTTCTTTCCAAGACCACCGCATCAACAATGACACCACACATATCTCCTCTACTTCCCATCCGAGGTCCAACAATGAATAAATTATTGTACCTGCTTTGTATAAAGGCCACCTGTCCCCAGTGACCACCTCGTTGCTTAGAATTACCCATTCATAACACTTGACTGTTTCTGTGTCCATCATACTGTGATAAACTGTAACCTGAGTTATGAGACCTCTTTTGGCAGGTGAATGGAGCAGTCTTAAAGGTAATGTCCAACCAGTTTTCGATAGTTTTGTTCATTTTGAGATATTTTGCTGGACACATATATATTGTCTATCAGTTGTCCAAATTTGGTAGTTCTAGTCCCAATACAATAGGTATTTTCACCAAAATGTCCAGTTCATGTGAACATTCCTCCAAAACTAATTATCTGATGTTGATCAAATAAAAACTGATTTACTCTAAAAATAATTCTTTAGGGCCTACAGCAAAAAATGTATCAGGGATCTTCTAAGAAATGAGCAGTTATTTTTTAAAATGGTTGTCAAAAATATGGAAAGTCCACCAACTTGATCAATTTTGACAAAACTGGCCATTTTGCAATTTTTGTATGATACAACATTGTAAAAAACAGACTCAATTATAAAAAATCACTGATATCTGTTAGCAGATACAAGATCATAATAGCATTTGATAATTTTATCTTGAATATTTTTCCAGAAATATCCAATATTTCACAAAAAGATTTCCTTTTTACCCAAAGCATTTGTGTTTAACAACATTGAATATACAGTTCCATCTTTAGTGCAGACAGACTCTGCAGAGCCTTGTGGTCAATTGAGTATATACTGGTTTATCATATAGGAATGCTTATTTCTGTGACATTTGGTCCCCAAGTGAAGTCACTTTGCCAGGTTAGACATCACCTTAAATGACATGAACATGTACCATAATATGGGGAACAGCAAGAATAGAAGGTTCTTATGCTGATCCTGTAGAGGGCACTTCAGTCACAACAATGTCAGAAATTTTAGCTTCCTGCCAAGAGCACTCAAGACTTTTAACGCTGTGCCTAACTTGGACATCTTCTCCACCTCTCTCAGTTTTAAAACACAGGTATCCAGTTTCTTTTACGGTTAATTCTGACAGTTGGACACTCTTTACATTTTAAGTATTTATTTGCGTTTTTACCTATAATATTTTATGTATTTATATGTATATATGGTTTTACTGGGTCTGTCATTGGGCCTGTGCCTGTTGACCCAGGGAATGAATGAATGAATGAATGAATGAATGAATAAATAAATAAATAAATAAATAAATAAATAAATAAATAAATAAATAAATAAATAAATAAATAAACAAACAAACAAACAAACAAACAGCTTTGGTTATGTACTCACATTACTTTCCATTGTACCATAACAAATCTAAAACTGCTAAAAGTAGAAAATCACAATTTTTCACGATATATCTAGATGTATATGTTTATATTTGTGTCTTTTTGTCCAGAACCACTTCCTACTAGTCATTACCCTATTCCGTAGTCCGAACTCTTTACTCTCCATAAGCTAACCTGTCAATGTCTAACCTATATACATATGGAAGTACTATTGCCCATATTGCACATGTTCCTCTGTAGAATTTTGACATAGGCTCTATTAGCCCAAATAAATTAAAGGGTCTTCAGTGGGTAAAACATGTTTCGGAGCCTATACCCCTACATGTCTCTGAGTAATGGCTCCTTGTCAAAGCTAAATATTCAGCAAAGACAACCCACATAATAATGAATAAATATGAACGTGGCAAATGATGAATAAGCTAAATACGTGAAGTTTTGCCTATAAATGCTGGGCTTCATTATGAATGAGGAATACCTGTCAAACCAAACATAATTACTAAACATGTGAAGTTTTCATAAACATTGTGGTCTCCCATTTAAAATTAACCAGTTTATTCAGGTTTCTTTAACATACAATCCAATGGGAATTCACACCTCTATGTTGCAAGAATTTTGCACATTGTGTTATGTATTCAGCTGATATCAACACAAATTTGCTGACTGTGACATTTCCCACTGTAGCTAGAGCCCAAGTGGGTCCTATACAGTAAAGGTTAACATAATCAACTGTTCTAACATCAAACACTCAGTGCTCATCATGTATTGGTGCAAAACCCATTCACGATGGGAGGTTTAACCCTTTTGCAAACCCCTCTAAAAATTAACATATAAACTGGAAAATCCAGACAAGGCACCAGACATATAAGCAGGATCACAAGTAACACATGATACATAAAGTACAATCTATTCTGGGTTTATTACTGTTACCAATGATAGGCATCCTGATGACAGCAATGTGTGAGCCACCTATATTTAGTCTTCCAATGTTAAGGTTCATGAAACATGTCAAATGGAAATGAATCACTTCTGCTAGATGATACTCCAATAGCAGAGGTCAAAATTAGCAACCTTCTGTGTATTATGCCAAATACACAACCCAATACTCAAAATTAATACTTGTGTGTGTTCCCATGGAATTGTATGTTAAAGTAACCTTCAACAAAACAATTTCTTTTGGAGCTGAAGTAATAAAATTTACGCAAATATATTATAAATGTACACAGATTTATCATGAAGAATTTGGTGTTTCTAACTAGAGTTGCAGTTATTAAGTCACAAATTACAATGGGAAGTAATGGAGATAATTGTATACCCTAGTCCTCCTGACTCAAGCATCTTCAAGACAGCTGAAACTTGTTCTTCCCTGTCTTTGATTTTCTCTTTTGGTGTTACATATTATAAGTGAAGATTTCCATCATGTTTGCAAACAGCGCTATGAATCAATAAACAATCTTAATCAGAAATTGGTATGTGACTCAGACAGAAGAAAAATTGAAAATCATTAAAAGGCAAAAAAAACCCAACCTTAGATCAGCCCTAATATGCATATTACTGCCATCCCTGTCTTGAGAAACCACACCTTGCATGGGCTGATTGAAAAGTAGTTCCTTAAACTATGTGGTTGCTCATCAGTGGTATAATAACATGTAAAAGATGCCACCCAAGACTGGAGACAAGGACTATTGTATAAATATATACATGTACAGTGATTGATCCTGTCTTGACAGTGGGAGACCCTTGCCTTGAATGACCATCCTGTCTTTAGAGGCTACCTGCAGAGTTCCATATCCTATTCTTTCTACGTTACTTAACATGATGCTGTCATGAGACCACCCACTTTTTACAACCACCCCATCCAGCATGAAAATTTTCATCATGCATATTAAAACATGTTCAAGTAAGCTGCAAGATCCCCCAACTTAAAAGCATTGTGTACTATATCTAGCAGTGCTATCAACATGTAATTAGAAGCCTGTTTAATCTCATTATTTTGGATCCTTGCACATCAATGAATTATTCATTAGACACCACGGTATTCAACATTTCAAGTCAACACATGAATGGCTCACTTCTTCCTGTTGTCTGACAGACTGCTTCATGAAGCTCCTTGGAACAAGAACCAGGCCACATGAATAAATGGGCACAACTTTATTACAAAGCTACAAAGACATCCGCTGAAGCTTCACACTGGTATGCAGATCTGACAGAAAGCACATTCCCAGAAGATATGCTGGGAACCATGACAGAGTCACCAAAATATGTCTCTGATTTTAAGCATGTCAGAGCATATAACCTTTTCCCTCGAAAAATGGTATATTGTTTCAAAAACGATGCATGACTCAGATCAGTGCACGGGTATCAGATATATGTTTGTCAAGATGCTGTAGTGTAGATGCGCCATGCATGCTCAGACTGTACATGTCTGTACACTTAGACCACCAGATTAGTTAACTCTGATGCCTATACCGGTATTTCTCTTCATTCTTTTAAAGATATTCTGGTTAAATGCCACTTGTATTCAATTATGAAAGACATAAATTCTGTAGCTTTTATTTCCCTTTCTGTATATGTTTACTAGATCTTCTTTATTCTGTCTGAAATCTTCAAGCTGGAAAATTGATCAAAGGTACAATACTAACTAGACAAAGGTTTTTCTTTTCAAAGACAATTCAGTTTTACATGTTTAACTCAATGTAAATCACATGTATAGCCCCAACAGATATATGCATTCATGACACAGGCTTAGGGTTTTCCCCAGGGAAAAATTGAAGATTTACATTTTTACCCATGTCCAGCAACTGGACTGTGCCCAGTTGTGCCATCAAGGTAATTTGGGCTCCCAAACCACATTTTTACCTTGTTTTTGACAAAATATAGCTTTATGGGAAGCATTTTAAGCTTGATGGCCATGATGAAAGCTTTATCTGGGATTTTTATAAAGCTTTATGGTCCCGATAAGCTACATGTATACAGCTTCAGGGACAACCCTGGAACTTTGCTGGCAGTGCATGGATTTCACCCCCCCCCCCCCACACACACACACACACACCCACACACACCCAACTGTAATAGTGGTTCTACCACCCAGTAACAAAATATCAGTACATGGCTGACACCATAGTTGATCTGTTAAGCATAACATATATGTCCTTAAAATTACCACATATGAGCACATTTTTTCAATGTCTGCCTCTACATATGAGTATCATAACTATAAATGAGGTGTCTGACTTTACAGCTAATTATGAAGGACTTCGCTACAAAGTCAATGTCTCTGTTCCCTCCCCCTTGTGTTACACAGTTTCAGGTCCTGGTTTTAAAACATGGACATTCTTGTTCTTTTTTTTGATAAAGATTTCCAACAACAAGTGATTAATATTTGCTTGACAGCCAGTACAACCCTGTACAACTGAACTGTCAGACCAAACATTTAAAGGAATTTTGCAACTTGTGTGCTTGGAAATATTTATGATATCTAACTCCTAAGACACTCTGCTTAAAACATACTTATATCCACATGAGCCCAGTAAGTACACAAAGCTGTTCTTGTTTAACCCTTTCTCCCTTTGACAGAGACTGGGTCAACAACTGTCATCAGAATAAGTACTCCAAAACACTAAGTGCCCCACTTGTGCCAAAGAAAGTCCTTGACCTGAAGACATTTTGCACTTCAGGGCACTTTGAGGAGGAAATGATTTCACACCGCACAATCTTTAATGCCAAGCTTACCGTTATCCAGATACTTTGTGAATAGGACCAAATTTCCACAAACTAATACAGCTGACAAAAGGTAGCAATCCCAGTACATATTTGATATGAACATGAATCATGTATTCCTAGATTGTCAAACTATACAGTGAGTTCACCCTTGACTTCCATAACAGACACACAGCAGCGTATTGGCATACATATACATTATATACATGTACTTTGTCTGACCTGCAGTATGCATAACACATAAAGTTATGTTTAGCCTGACCCACTACACTCTGTCCACACTATCACATATGATCAGCCCTGAACATTGCCGATTTGAACACTCTGTTAACAGTCATTAAGCATACACAGAAAAAAAATATACATACATATATAATATCTACCTCTTACTGTACCAGAAGGCATACAAAGTACATATCATGAAAGTGTTTTGCTTTTAAGTATATATCATTCTTGGGGGTTGGGGGTTGGAGGTGGGGGGGGGGTGAACTTTAGCATGTCCAGATTCAATATGCTGATAATGTCATGCTTTTAAAGGCCATAATTACATGTACTTTGATTTTTTGATGAAAATTTTGCAGCAATTTGTTTGGTTTTTAACAGGGGTGGGCACAGTCACTGTCCCATATTTCCCAAAATTCACATAACCATGCCCCCCAGGTGTTGGAGATTGCTGTACATGTAAAAGTATATTTGTGTGCTTTGTCACCAAATTGTAACACTGCAGTATAAATGTGTACATTTTGGCACTTAATGAACAATATGCCCAACAGCAAAGTAAAAGCAGCCCAGACAGAGGACTGGATATATCAATTTTGAATGTCCATATATCATGGAGGTTAAGCAGGTGCCCTGTTGAACAATGGAAACAACGCTTATTGCATGTGTAGAGGATATTGTATGTACAATAATCCCTATCTTGACAGACCACTCCAATGTGAGACCAGTTTAAAAAGACTTAGGGACTGCCTGGTTCAGTGCAAGTTTCAGAATGAGTCAACAGCTTTTCTCGGCATACTTTGGGCACAATGAGCCCCAAGCACACAAAGGAAAGCTGTTGACCTAGACCATTGTAATTCCTTGAACTGTAGGCATGTTGGTACATGTTCTTAATTGAACAGTCTTTCACAAGGAATATGAATGTAGCATCCTCATTATAATTGACAGAAGTTCATCTAAGTAGTTTGACTTTAATTGCGGTTGGCACAGAAACAGTTCGAAGACCCCTTTTGGATTTCCGCTAGGGGTGGTCTTTCAAGACAGGGACCACTGTATTTTCAACTTCAAACATATTTACACAAGTAGCCTACATGTGTACATGACATAAAAGGAATATCCTGCCTTATAGCCATAGGTTGTTGCTGAGTATGGGCTATTACCTCTCTCGGTGACCTTTACGGTTGACCTATGGCAGGCTGTTAAAGGCCATGGAGCTACAGTTTGCTCTCCAGTCCAACAACACTCACGTTACACTGTTCAGAAGCTCTGGAAAACATTCTGGATTTAACTGATTTGCAATGAATCATAATAAAGTGATATTTTGATGAGTACAAATCATCATTTAACAGTATTTTCATTGCTGGCAAGCCAAAGGTGCACCACAAGATGGGTGTAGATGCACAATGTAAGCATGTTGAGTATCAGGCAACAAATTCCTTGTATAACAGCACAAGACGGTACTTTTCAATGCAACGTTAAACATTCCTTCTAGGCATTATATGTCAAATGTGGTATTGGCACTGTAAATGTAAACTGGTGTCAAGAGATGTCAGATTTTGAAAGCATTTTTAACACAGTTTTGGCCCAATAAGCCCACAGTGCACCTTGCAGCATAAATCATTTTCAAAAATATGAAGGTGAAGACCCCTTCCTTGCTTCACCCGGTCCATTTCCCTTCTTAGAATAGCATCCTTTTATTGCTTTGGATTAAAAAAAATCCCTCCTCCTCCTTCAAATTTTTTTCAAAGTGACAGGAAACAGTTTTTTACGAGTGGCCCAACTATTTTGTTACACCATATCTGTATTTTGTGCTAATGAGCAATATTATTGTAAATTTCCTTTTTTTTTTTCTTGGGTTTTTTTTTTTTTTTTTGGCTTATTTTGGTGATGGCACAAAACTATAAAATTGAAAATGAAAACACTAAGAAACACTATTTCAACATACTTTTAATAAAAATGGCATGCAAAACAGTGAACTTGAAACTTTGAAATAAATGCCTGAACTGCCAAAAAAATTTAAACTTGCAAATTTATACACCTGAACATAAGTACATTTACAGTGTGTATGTGTACAACAGACGTAGGCCATGTCTCCATTGCATTTGGTATAAGAGTGGTAGACAAAATCAGGAACGTTTATGTGAATTTTCTTCAAAACATGGTATGAATATGGTAGAAGATGAGTATCCGGTATGTGACGATTTGTAATCTTTCAGGCTGAAGTTCTCACCAAAGAAGTACTTTTTGTACCCGTCATAATAAGGTTTGACCAGCTGTAGTTGTGGTTAAGTCCAGCGAGATCATGTCACATTCTCTCCTTGCCTGTACAGCAGACTCTGTTTTTTTATGGTCTGATGTTTATGTGCAAAATTTGCGGTAGGAAGAAGGCGTGCTTATCAGACACACGCTCTCCATTCTGCACACAAATGAGTGAGTTTTTCTGGGACTGATCCCATACAGGGTCATTCAACTCCTGATGTGGTCGCAGTTAATTGATAAGAGACTGCAGACAAGCTATACCACTTGCACATGGTAGGCAACAGGTACAAAAACTTCCATGTAGACAAGGTCTTCAGCGCAAAACCTGGGTACTAACAATTGATATGTCTAACCTGGCCCTATCACTTCTTTGACAGCCTGCTTCACCACAGGCCAAACACACAGCACAACCAACCCTCATTGCATCATCTGTATCTTCTTGAAGCCAAAGGCTACAAGTACAATGAAGTAACTCAGCAAATCACATATATATGTGTCCACCTGTGTCCAGCCACCGTTTCTATGGTTCTGAAATTTGAAAATGGGCTCAATGTTCTAAACTGTCCTCACAGCTGGTCAGGTGCAATCTCTTCAACCTCTGCCCAGGAATGCTGTTGACCTGGTGCATATGGTATCATGATGGGTCTCATCTACAATTCTCACCAAAACTGTTTGCTATTTTGGTAAAAATATTTGAAAAAAGCAGGTAACATTTTACATCAAGGCTTTTTGGGGCATTTTGAGGGGAAAGACTTAGATGTGTTAAAGGGCACAATAATGTTCAGTCAGTAATACAGTGGTACCTGCTCTAAAGACCACTTCTCATGAGAGACCACACATACATATATATATATCAGAAGACAAGCCTTCCATGACACTACTGTCCTTTCATGAGATTTACCTGTATTTTAAGACCACCTGCAATACGAGGGCACTTTTGGTGGACAATAGTGACAGTTTTAAGTAGCAGATCGACCTGTACGGCTGTATAATATTCATGAAAATCACTTCTGGGAATTTTTCCGTAAAGGAAACCCCTCAACAAGTCTCTGGGGAAAACACTGCGAAGTATTTTATAAATTCAGCTTTTATTTTCCCTCCCCACTCACCCACCCACCCACTGACCCATAAAAAAAAGAAAGACATCCTGGCAGCATAGAGCATGCCAGAAGTCTGTATGAGGCAGGTGCATATACAGATGTAATTGAGTTACAAGATACATAATTGTGCAATACACCTGCCTCTGTGGCCCTGTATACCTGGCCTTCCTTCACAAAAGCTTAACAAGTTCGCGTTACTATACATCAAGGAGGTGCATGTTTAGAGACAGTCCGTTATTCATGAGAGACCGCTGACCCCCTCTTTCTTTTTTTTGCATGATAAAATATCTTTAAACAAAGTAAATTGCAAGACCTTGCATGCAATTTACATGAGCCTCTGAATCTATACCGCTGCTATGGCAATGAACGTGCAGCATGAATTCATGAATATATGTTGTAATTTACTGAATAGAGACAACTTAAGGTCAAATGTTGATTTTGCCCCCAAGAAACCTTGGTCAGTCACTCTTTTCAGTGACAGACAGAGCAAATTTCCACGCAAGATTCTCCACACTCTATTCAGTCATAAATGATTCACATCACACGCACACAAAAAAATGGTCTTCTTATGGTAGCACGTAACAACTAAATTGCATGCAAGTCTTCCAGCATTGGCACGTGCTGGTCCAATATCAATTATATGTGTGCATACGACTTGATGCAAAACATGTAATGAAAATATTAATACAAAGCCCAGGGATATGACCATGTTGGGTAAACTGTCTGCACAATTCATGGGATTCGGGTCACTTGTGATTGATGTAACAACCCATGGCCTGACACACTCTTCCCTGATATCAAAGGCTTTGCTGGCACTTATGTGAATCTAAAAATTTCCATATATCCAGGCAATTTAAAGTGAATCTTTTTCAAAGGATAATGATTCACTCTACAAGGTGCACAGGTAAAAAAAAAGAATTCATTTTTGTGTTTCCTTTTTGAAGATAATCCAGCTATGCCATTTGGAAATCAGTCTACTGTCACAATTTAATGCCTCATTAAGACAAAAAGCATTCAAATGCAGTAAACCCATGCAAAGCAGCTATTTTTGCATAGGGCATGGCTCCACAGATTCTGAATGTGTTTAAACTGTAGATCAGTAGACCAGCACGAGCCAATGGCAAGTTGTATTGGTCACAATAACCATTCTTTTTGTTCCTTTCCCTTTCCTTTTATTTTTTTTATATCATCTATTATTTCTTCTTTGTTTTCCTTTTTTTAAAGTGCTATACCATTTATTTTAATGTAATACATCTGGATAGATCAAGTGTGTATACCACATGCAAACTATACTATACTCTGTATTGTACAACTGTTATAGTGTGTCACGGATAAATGACTTTGAAATTGTAGAAGATTTGTTGCAATTGCTGTACAAACAAGCAGCTCTTTGATCAGAAATTAAACCGTGACACATGCACACAAACTTGGAACTGTAGCTACTTACTGGTGCAACTGAACTCACATGATACTGACGAGATCCTACAGTACATGATTTTGCAAGTAAACCTTCAGATATGTTAATGGACATTAGATGGAAGGATTTTTCCCAGTATAGGGAAAAAACTGGTTCTGCAATCACCCTTGGATCAGGGGGGGTACAAGTTTGTACGTCCTGGGTGTACAGTTCTGTACGTCTCCTGGCGTACACTTTTGTACATCCCCTGGGCGTACGGTCTTGTACGTCTCCTGACGTACAATTTTGTACACCCAGGTGGGTATATAAAGCCAGCTTTGCTGCAAGCCAGACAGAGTTGATGGGACTGTCACAGGAGCAGGAGACCTAGAGCTGGATAGCATGCCAGGGGTCTCAAACCTGTACATGTATATACTCAGTGGATCCTGGAATAAATAGATGTTAAATTGTATTTCAGCAGTTTAAGCCTGGAACTTGTATTTTTACAGCAGAGAGAGATACTTTGGCCCCTGAAGCTTAAGTATTTCCCACTTGGAGGTTTAAAGCAGAGATACTTTAACCCCTGAAGTTAAGTATCTCATACTGGTGGCAAGTTATGTATATTTTTCAAGAGAGTGTCCTAACTAAAACTCGGCCATAGTTGGGAACCCTTCAATACCAACAGTCACATGTATGGCTACAATTGTATTTTTAGTATGTTACAAATTATCTTTATTATTGCTTGTTTACAGTGAGGAAGACTATGCAGTCATTTTGTGCCATGATCTCAGTTTTGAAAGTCTATAACTATAAGACAAACCCTCATAAAAAAAGGGCAGAATTTTAGTCACATGTGGTCTCCAATTTTGTGCAAGTTACAAAATTGACTGACCCAACTGGTATGTACTTACTTTGGCACATGTATTTCTTTCACCATGTCACAATGTTAAATCATTACTGATCAAAGACCTAGTTGTTTTTCACATTTATACGGTTACCACAATTTAAAACTTGCACTAAACACATTTAAAGTTACTATGCCATGCTTAGTCCCAAATGTGTTCATTGCTTGAGTTTATTTCAATACTTGTATTTTACCAGGCAAAATCTGTGTGGTAAACTGATCTCTGGGACGGACGTCTTGAGCAACTTTAGTGACACTGACATTAGGATGCATATTTTTCTGCTTTTTGCAAAGTTGCAAACTTTTCTTTAAAATTTCTGGGCTTGAGAATGTCAAACTTCCTTATACATGTTTTTAAGTCAAATACTAGCTCCTCATTGACCTATATATTAAATTTCCATACACTTTTCAGGAACCAGTATTCTATAGCTTGCACTTACATGCACTAGTTTCTGAGTAGCAGTTAACATATATCCATACATGTACATAAGATGGTCTGTTTCTAAGGTGTATTGGTTAAAAAGATGACAACAATGGCAGGTGAACAATTGTGATGAACAAGAGGGCTGCGCGCCCATGCTCAGTTGACCTAGACATTCATCACACTTGCAGCTCTGTGAACTTGGGTTAGGATCAAGGTCACCCATGTACTGAGCAAGTCTGACCTTTATAGAAGAACACTAACATGTGCAACATCAAGGTCCCAGTTCAAATAGTTCTCAAGTTATAGTGAAGAGTAAAATTTATGTATGACACTTATAAATGGTACATCCCTACCAAGTTTGGCACAAATCTGGTCAAAATTATTTAAGTTATAAGTATTACAAGAAATCCCCACATTAAACTTTTCAATTAAATTTTTTTCAAAGATTTTTGAAAAAAATCATAAAAAATCCAAAAATCACTGGAGCGTGACCACTTGAACAAATGTAGAGACCCACATAAGGCACCCAAGTTTAAAATAAATCTAACTGAGAGTTTCTTCAGAAGTCCAAAATATGAATTAGCATTAGAATGCCCATTGACTTACATGGTAATCAACAGGAAAGCTGCACTGACTGATAAGTACCAGTTTCGCAGAAGATTTTTTCAAAACTTGCCCCCCAAAAAGAGCAAAAAAGAGTCATAAAAAATCCAAAAATCACTGGAGCATGACCACTTGAACAAACTTGGTAGAGACCCACCCAAGGCACATCCCCACCAAGTTTGAAGTGAATCTGGCTGACGTTTTTTTTTTTTTTGAGAAGTCCAAAATGTGCATTGTTGACAATGGACGCCAGACGGACGGAGGACCATAAGATAAGTTCAGCTGACTGACAAGTCAGCTGAGCTAAAAAATGAGCAAGAAGTGAACTGTGGACTTTCTCATCCCACACATGTATAAATCCTTGAAAAGTACCAATGTCGTATTTTGAAATATATGGGAACAGGGAAATTTACGGGAAACAAAGGTGTTTGGAATGAGCCAAATAATTGAGAATAAATAAATAGTTGGAATAAATTGAGACTTGTGATATGCATGCACTATACAAAATAGGTATTAAAAATGATCCACTTTGTATATTTTGTATGGAAGGAGAATAAAACACTGGTCACTTTTTTCACGACTTTACAGTTTCAAAAAAAAAAAAATGGCATGATATTTAAATTTTGGCATGATATTTTTGATTGGTTGAAAAATATTTACAGTATCAATGTCAATTTCTCCAGAATAGAAATTTTGATTGGTCTAGAATTTGTTAATTATGTGATCTGGTCTTTGATTTGTAATCTAGGAAAAAATATTTGTATGATTGCCACCAAAACAATTGTAAACTCTTTAGAAATTTTAAATATTTCCAAGAAATACAAGGCTTCGAACTTGAAATAGCAGGTAATAATAAAAAAATGGAAGTTCACAAAGATAAATACAAAAATTTCAATTTTGTATCTTTGAGTTTGTATGACATGGGATTGATGTATACTACATGTATACTGTTACTGAATCACAAGTGATGTAACAACTACTTATTTGGTGGAATGATGTAATTTATATTATGTACTATTTTGCTGTCAATTAAAAATGTTAGAAAATTTAAAAAAGAGAAGAAAAAAAAAACATTTGAAACAAAACTAAGGTTAATTTTTTGTCAGGATCAAAATTTGTAGGGGTTTCACCCATCATGTGTCCCAACTTGTGCAAAAACTCCTGTTGGACAAGCAGGGGAAACCTTAACATCAAGCCCTGACAAGTGGTTTTAAATAGCAGGTATTACAGTATGTACCTGACAAGTGGTTTTAAATAGCAGGTATTACAGTATGTAATGTTTTAGATGGTTTGAAGGATGTCACATAATCCACAAACACATGTATACATGGAATATCTCTGTCACTGCCTATGAGTAAGTGAACCCAGATCTTGCACTATATTGTTCTGGTCATTTGTGACCCCTTTCCTTATAAATTCAGCCATCCTAGTTTCAATTTGAATAACTGTAATTCCACAGATATTCTTATCCCCAAGAATCTGGTAGTAAATTTATCTGATTATGTTCTTTCTGAGGCCCAGAAAAACCTACTCAGTAAAGGGTTATCATACTGCCCAACCCCCAGAGAACCAAATATGGGAGAAATTTTCACAGACCTTGAAAAATTTTTCAGATCTATGAAATTACAAGTGTTTTTTGATAGGGACACAAATACCCAGGTTCCCTCAGAAAGCATAGTAAACATAGAGTCCACACATTTGGACACACCACATGATGATACTGACACAGAGGTCACACAGAGATGTGACACAGTTCCATTTGAACACAAGTCCTTCAAACCTCCAAGTACATTCACACCAACTGATCTTCAGCTGGGTGACCCCAACTTGGAAGCATTTTGCAGGACAGTTAAACATGAGATTGCACAACACCAACCACGTATCCCACACACAGATAATCTGTCACATGGGGAAAGATTAGGGTTGAAGGAATTAAAAAACAACCCCCATATAGTGATTAAACAGGCAGACAAAGGCTCGGCTATTGTGATCATGAATACACATGACTACATAGCGGAAGCCCGTAGACAACTGTCCAATGAAAATCACTATAAGAAACTTGATAGAAACCTCACTGCGGACCACAATGTCAAGGTACAAAAAATACTCCAGGATATGGTGCATAATGGCAGCATAACTCAGAAAACATATGACTATCTGTATGTTGCTGAACCAAGGGTACCTTGTTTCTATCTTCTACCCAAGATACACAAGGGCATCGTCCCACCTCCAGGGCGACCCATACTCAGTGCGAATGAATGCCCCACGGAAAAGATATCAGGATTTGTAGATTTTTTTCTACGTCCTTTAGTACCAAAGATCTCCAGTTACATCAAGGACACTAGTGACTTCATACTTAAATTGGAGTCTCTACCACCACTACCGGACAACTCTCGTCTGGTAACCCTTGATGTGAACTCTTTGTACACAAACATTCCCATAGAAGAGGGACTCCGATGCACTGCGAAGTTACTTATTCAGAACAGGGACAGGATGGAGAGACCTTACACTTCAGAATTAATCCATTTATTGAGATTAGTCCTAAAGTGTAACAATTTTGAATTCAATGGGGAACACTACATACAAGTCAGCGGCACAGCTATGGGTACCAAGGTAGCCCCCTCCTATGCAAATATTTTCATGGGAGATTTGGAGGACAACAAGTTATTGCAATTCCCACTGCAGCCTCTGGTATGGTGGCGATACATAGATGACATTTTTTGCATCTGGACGCATGGGGAAACTCATCTCACAGATTTCCTCAACCATTTAAAGTCATGCCACCCCACCATCAAGTTTTCGGCGCAGTTCTCTCCAACCGACATCGCTTTTCTGGACACTACAGTCCGGATAGGTGATGACAAGAAGGTATACACCTCCTTACATACAAAGGCCACAGATACACATACATATTTGCACTATATGTCAGCTCACCCTAGACATTGCAAACATGGAGGGCCCTACAGCCAACTCCTGAGAGTCAAACGTATCTGCTCTCGCCCACAGGACTTTGAAGTGTATGGCCAGAAAATCATACACTACTACAAACAGAGAGGCTACCCCCCAGCCCTCTTACAAGAGACCTGGGACAAGGTCATGGCACTTGACAGGAAAGCTCTTCTGTCACCTGCACAAAAGGATGAGAACCAGGACAGTGATAAACTTTTCCTGGTCACAAAGTACAACCCTGCTTTGCCACCTCTAAGGGACACCATACAAAGAAACTGGGGCACCATACAGGCGTCCAGAAATGCCTCCGTCCTAGGACAGAAACAAGTAGTCCTAGGTTACAGAAGGGCAGAAAATCTAAAAGACATTCTGACCCACTCCAGGATCAGATATCCACCAAAACCTCCACGTCCACCACCAGGCATAGCAGGTGTGGATGAGAGGAACCCCTGCAACAATTCAAGTTGCAGGTATTGTCCTAAAATGGACACAAGTGGGACCACGAGAAGTACCCACACAGGTAGGAGTTATTCAACTCCGAAAGGAGGCACATGCAGACATAATAATCTGATTTACCTCCTCACCTGCCAGGTATGCAGGAAACAGTATGTAGGTCAAACGGGTCGTTCTCTTATGGATAGAATGCGCGAGCATTTCTATTACATAAATAAGAAAGACCCCACACAACCACTGGGCAGACATTTTGCTCGCCCAGGTCATGACAACCCAGATCTCAAAATACAGATCTTGGAACACATACGCATGCCTCCCGGTCTCAACAAAACCAGAGAGTTGAGACTCAAAAGAGAAAACTATTGGATTCACCAGTTATGTACCACGGAACCACTAGGCCTCAACGTTATGGGTAGATGAGCTCACTTGCAAAGTGATATACTAAAATTTTACATTTCCGAGCTCCCTACCCATCAACATTTCCACTTGTGTGAAAATTGTTTCCACAAGGTAACGTGCCGTGAAGTATTAATGAAATGGCTATCAGAATTGATACCAAGCCTATTAAATCGAATTATAGACCAGAGGTCATCTTGGTACATACCGGACCCCAATAGGGGCAGGGTTAATGTACTTTTCTTAGTGCTGTTTTATGAGGAACGTATCTATGACGAATAAATCAAACCCGTCATCATACGTTTCAATACGCGTCACAGGTCTTTGACGTGTATTTAAGCAAGTTTACGTTGGTAACGTAAACCGTGTTTCCCCTCACTATATAAACCAGCCCCAACGGCCGTTACTCTCATTCCCTGATGAGCTACGGTGTAGCGAAACCGGTCGGAATATATTTTAAGAACGGGTTTGCTCCTGGCCTCGCCCAGACAAAACCTTATTCTTTCCTTATAAATTGTTTGGAATTCTTTCACGATCTCTTTGACTGAATTGAAAGCATAAAAATTCGCTATATCTTCAGGAAATGAAAGATCAGTGTAAACACACATATTAAATATATAGGGACATATGTCCTGACTAATTATGTGGGAAGAGACATGCAGACATATTGTCAGTATAATTATTTGACAGAGTTGTTTCCCTAAAAACCTTTGTTTGATAGAATATCCAAAGCCATAGTTAGAAACGGCCATTTTGGGAAATTTAGTCCCGATCATGTCATCTTTCCAGCATTTGATTTTTAATGCTGAGTGTGTCTTTTTTTTTTAACATGGAGGGGGTGGGGAAAGAGCAGGAGTAATTTCATATTTTTACCCCATGTACCTGTCTGTTCATTTAAAAATTCCGTTTTGACAATTATGAGCTGTGGCAGATAGGTAAAAAAAAACATGTGTGCCACATACAAGTATGTATCACCTCATGATGCAAACACATGTACATATACATGTATTCTAATATAATGCCCCTTGACTTTATCTTCTAATCAATATACACACATCAGTGAAACATGTAATTAGATAAACTTATGCTCATTTTATGTAAGAACTCACCAACAGCCATTGACAGTACTGACCAACAATATTCAAATAAAAAAAAAAGAAAAGAAATGTATTTTTTTACAGTTCATGTGCCGATTTTCCCCTTGACAGCGTTTGCATTGCACTTGTTGAGGACAGGGAAGACCCCGTACTTCCCTATGGGTGCCACTGCACCAGCCTGCGCATCATTAACCCCACAACTGGGGGCAGTGGAACTTGCCCTCCATCCACTGAGAATCTCCACTCCAGTGAGGAACCACCCACGGGGAAGAATCCTCTCTCCCTGACAACAGATTGTTTACATGTGTAGACACGTACCACCAACATGTGACTCCGCGTGTTTTTACACCACTAGGTCAACATGTCAAATTTGACCGTTATCGGGAGGAGCGTCAAGAGTCCCTCCCAGCGCATGGCCAGTTATGTAACAATATGTTACTAAGGTTGGTGTAACCCCAGCATATAAATACCAAGAGCTATCCGTAAAAAATTCAGTCTCTAATGAGCCCCGGTGAAGGGCGAAACCGGTCAGACTTTTTGTTAATGTTTCCCGAATCAATCATACACGATCTGTTCATTTACAGTTTCTAAACACTGTGTGCAATCAAACGGCCAGTTTTTGCTGTCCTGGCACTTGCTGGGTTTTTCTATTTTGGATGAAATTAGCCTCATCATTCTTCAAGATAGTGAATTTTATCAAGTTCACCAAACAAAACCCATATTTCCTGTTCCCCTATACGTGGCATCACTATTTTTTTTTAACATTTACTAGCCTCTAGAATATTTCCACCAAGTTTCAGGATCCACTGATAATCAAACACACCAGAGCATTTTCAATTTTGCACTTTTTGCCCCCATCTACTATGTGATTCAAGATGGTGAATTCTATCAAGTTCACCAAACAAAAACCCATATTTCCTGTTCCCCTATACGTGGCATCACTATTTATTTTAACATTTACTAGCCTCTAGAATATTTCCACCAAATTTCAGGACCCACTGATAATCAAACACACCAGAGCTTTTTCAATTTTGCACTTTTTGCCCCCATCTACTATGTGATTCATTAGGGGGTGCCACAAATAATGAAACAAACCCAGATTTTCATTCATAGAATATGTCCCAAAAATTTCAAAGGGCTAACTTAAGAATTGTAGATACTATCATGTCACAAAGAAATTGTTTACATTGATGGACAAACAGACTGACAGACAGACATGAGTGATCACATACGCTATGCCCACTAGAGCTTAAAAAAAATTTAAAACCTGTGCCAAACTGTCTTGTAATACTCTTCTTGCTTGTACCAGTTTTTTTATGATACCAGAACAGTTTAAAACATTCCCTACTTTTTGGAGGGGGTTAAACAGTGTTTCCGTTAACCACCAAATGGGGGTATATTACCCTTTCAAAACCTCAAATACCCTCTGAGAAAATTCTAAAGGGTCACAAGTCTTGTTTATTTACATGTAAAATTGGTAAAAATCTAGTCTTCTATCCTGAATTTCCCTTCTTGTGACCTCGTCACAAAATTCCCAACGGAAACACTGTTAATTGCAATATTAAATCTGAGAAATCATTAAAAGAGATTCATGGCATGCATATACTTCTGAAGTATTCAATGAGCCATTTCGTAAACCATTACTGTGTGAATGCCAAAACATGCCAGTGCAACAGCGACATTGTTGATGATTACATCAGTAGCATTTTTAACCCATTGCCTCCTAATCACTACAAAACTTGTGTTGATCTGAATCTTTGTAAGGATGTCGAATAGGGATTTAAATTGGTCACACAAGCAAAAAGACATTTCAGTCCTTTCAAGCAAGTGCCAACATGCTTGTATGTTCTGAGCAAAAAAAAACTGCATTAAGTCAACAGTACTCTACAATATGTCAAACCTATG
This sequence comes from Hermodice carunculata, assembly GCA_964020975.1. NCBI lineage: Eukaryota > Metazoa > Annelida > Polychaeta > Eunicida > Amphinomidae > Hermodice > Hermodice carunculata. The sequence goes on from OZ026614.1 coordinate 41,308,161, forward strand.
TCAAAGAGAGCTATTGACCAAGTCTATATAATCTAGCAGTCATTGAATGTGTTTAGTCTGTCATCTCCTAATTTAATTTCACTGCCATATATCATCATTATATAATCAAATTTGTCAACTGTGTACCATAAAATACAGTGACACTGATATTTAATGAATTTGTCATCCGGTACCACTGTGTATGATTAGTCTCATCCAGCCCTATGTCTTGCACACACAATCACTTGCACATTATAGATCTCATCTTGTATAGATGTACTTTTACAAGTTGGTTTCATTCATGTACTGATGATTTACATTTCAGACATGGTTCTCAAATGGCCAATTCCAGTGGTCCCTCCTGCAAGACCTTTCTGGTGAAAGACGACATGCCTTTGAAGAGCACATTGCCCGGTCTGAAATGTACCTTTAAAATTCCCATGTGATTTGACCTCTCATGACAGCAAAACCACTTGCTTTATGTTATGACTTTTGAACTTGCCATAGGGATAGTCTTTCAATGGGGGACCACTGAAGTAAAATATCAAGCCTGTCGTGAGCAGCTTGGCATGCAACCCTTTTTTGGAACTGAGTTGATTTGGTGTTTTCACTTTACACATGTTCTACACAAGTTTTAGATAATGCCACCTTTATAGTTGATTTGAAGTTGCACCTCTATTCAAATTATGGAAGGGGTCCAGTAGGTAGGAAAAGTCCTTTTTATTGCAACAAATGCAAAAAAAAATATGTAAAAAAGCGATTTCAATTAAAGCAGAATTTATTATATTTAAAAATCAATAGCAATTCAAGTTATTGGGTTGGCTGGGTGACAGTGAACAAGCAACTCTCTCTCTCTCCCCACCCCCATGTATGCCCTGTAAGATACATCCTGATGTATCCAACAGTCTCCATGTATGCTGACACACAAGTCCAACTTTTTTCTTCTTCCTTTCACTATGCATTCATGGGCAGCTAGCATAGACAGGACTGTCAGCAGGCACAGTTAGTCACTCCACACCAATCAATTAATCCAGGCATCAACTATTTACTTGTATGCGTCCACAACAAGATCTCCCACACAACTGTCCAGGCTGAATGCCAATAGCCTCCCCCCTCCCCATCCCCCTTTCTATGATCCCATTGATGACTGTCACACTTTACTGTAGAAGTACAGAAACTTGTTTGCACCTTACATAGCTATTCTAGCTTGCCAAATCAAAGCTGTGTTTCATCACCTCCTTGCCCTCATCAAAAAAGCTCTCTCTCTCTCTCTCTCTCTCTCTCTCTCTCTCTCTCTCTCTCTCTCTCTCTCTCTCTCTCTCTCTCTCTCTCTCTCTCTCTCTCTCTCTCTCTCTCTCTCTCTCTCTCTCTCTCTCTCTCTCTCTCTCTCTCTCTCTCACTCACACAGCTGTAACTGCTGTAGTTTTCCAAATTTTTCTCAGCCAAATTAAATGACCCCATTTCATAACCTTAGAAGATGGAAAATATTGACATACACCACAACGCTGTCTCACTATTTACACAAAAATGTTTACTAGACACAGGTATGTAAATATACTTTTTCACAGCTTAAATTATTTTAATAGTACCTTGTAAAAATGGTAATAAAGTATATATTTTAATGTATTTATGTAAAGCAAAACACAACACTGTGACCTGACATCATGTGGACAGACCAAGCTGATGAAAGCTCAGAACAAGAAAACAATACAAAAAGACAATGAATGAATAAGTAAATAAATATTTTCACCTGTAACCGACTTGCGTAAAACACTTTTTGCAAAACAAAAAAAAAACAAACAAACAAAAATGTTTCTGTTTCTCATCAAACATTGCATTCAAGCTGCCCCATATTCATCAAATTGATGATCTGCATGAAAGAAAAACTGTGACAGAATAGCTGCAGAGTGGCACATTATCATCATGTACACAGCTGAGTCATTTACTGTGGTTCAATAAATGTATAAATTTCATGGTTGAAATGGTACGTTTTCATTCAATGTTTCATTGACTGCTGGGACACAGACTGATCAATACAATTACTATCTGACCAACGCATGATAGTATCAGATGCTATGTACATGTATGCCACTGACATGATTAACATTGTGAAATACTGATCCAGGACCACACAACTGACAGTACATGCGTGTACATTTATAAATTAAATATCAACCTGGTCTGATTTAGAGGCAAATTAACTTCCACATTAAACTGTCTCTTTCATAAAAAGCAATCTCTTTTGTATGACTATTTTCTATCACTTTTAGGATGGCTGTATGGTTGGGGTGGGGTAGGCAGTGCAAATTGCAGAAAAAAAATAAGTAAGTGGTAAACATATTCACCATAAAACTCAATACATGTACTTCAACTGATACAGAGTACAGTTTCAGAAAAAAGCTTGTTCCTGTCACATTACATTGCAGGTTCATTTGCAAGTTCTGATGTAACATTCTACATTAGGTCTATCTGTAGTCCGTACAGAGGAACAGAACTCTGGTTTGCATGGGGATCAAAGTTTTAAGGTACTATAAACGTTAAATGAAGTATTTTTGATTCATTTCTTGTTTCAAGTATTAAAAACCCATGTAAAGTCAGGCACAATGCAGGTTTCAGGTAATTTTTGTAGTTCTGTAAAAAGCTCTTCAGCTGGGGCAGGGCCACCTCCCTTAAAAGATGCTACAAAATCAGGATGCTCTTCAGATATGAACCCATCTGCACTTGAAAGCTTAAATTATCAAACACACTACACTTTCCCAGAGTAGACAAGTACAGTGAAACCTCATTATAACCACACTTAGATATCCGACATGTTCACTATAATGACACAAATTTTGAATGGCAAAAGTTGATTTTCTTTTTTGTGTGATTCATTCATCTGACATATTCAGTTATCTGACACATTTGAAGGGTACAGATGGTGTCACAATAACAAGTTTTCACTGTACTAATATTACATTAGAATGTTTTTCCATTTAGCAGACACTGATGTTTTTAGGTATCGGAAAAGTGTGAGCAATTCAATTTTCAGTAGCAATATCCTCTGTTTTGAATAGTTAGTTGCTATGCAATACTGGTTTTAAATCATTTCCTGATGGTACACAGCTGTTCAAGGAATGTATAGCCCTGATCACATGTATTTTTCCACGCCACAACAATCCAATCTCTGAAGTTGATCTGCAATGGGTTAAGTTTTATTTTGTTTATGATGCAGGTCATCTTAAGCAATTAACCAGGTGTGTACAAAGATACTTTTCCTGCAAAAACATCACACTTTCTCCAGTCTACCAGTATACAAATCAACTGTGCCAAAAAATAAGCATAAATTATTATTTCAGGGGTCATTTACAACACATCAAACCTTGCACTTTAACATATTTATTTATTCATAAACAGTTGACACACAATGATAGATGGAAAACAACCAAGCCTGAGCAATCTAAAGCCAGACATTTACAAATAATAATAGTTAAATCTCACATTTTTGATCTGGAAAATATTTTTTTAAAGTCAAAACATCAAAGGAAAAGTAGTTATTAAATTTATAATGTTCAAGATTTTCTTATCTTTTTTGTTTTTTGAGGGGGATATGGAGAAGGAGAGGGTTAATTTTCAACCTTAGCAATCTGGTTTGCTCCCAAATTCATCTGTCACCAGACACCACAATGGTTTCAATCTGGTGAGCAACCGTGCCAATATGTTGCCCAGGACACACATACATCACCTTGTTTTCAAGGATTTATAAGAATGTATTCATGTTCCTTCAGGCTACTGTTATTTTGCAGCTCATGACATGTAATCCTTACACACAGATTCCTGGAAAAGTGTCAGTCATTCAGCTCTGTACATTTATTTGTATGTGTAACTTTTGGCTGTTGCCAGTTGCCACTGTTTGAAGCTGGTAGCCTTAGATAGGCACTCATTTCTGCCTATCCTTCTTAACTAGAAATATTAAACATTTAAGTCTAAGCTATCAATCAGTATCATCTTTTAATCTTATAATGTGGGTCACTCAAACTGAATACAGGTATAGTTATTTGAAAACAGACCAATGATATACATGTGAACATTCTGTATGTCATTTCGGTTCTGTTGTACATGTTTCAAGTAAAATTAACTTTGATTCATTGTTCAAATCCTCAGCCATTAATTATAGTCAGATCTTTGATCAGCACTGATGACTGACTCTTTAAAAATCTCATTTAATGCACGATTACACATATCTTAGTACACACCAATATATATATATATTCTTTATATTTGCATTACAAAATAAATTCCTTAAATTCCTGAAAATACCAAGTCAGTCATATCTTTCCACTTAATTAGATATGCTAAACATACCAACTGTTATTTTTTATATTTCATGAATGATTTTTTACAAATCTATGTCAATGGAGAAAACTCTATGACACAAAGGTGACTGATTCAAAACATTTTCTGAGCAGATTCCCAGTTTCACCTTATGCAACAAAAATATGAACTTTTTTTAAACAGTGGGCTCTCTCATTAGGCTCCCTCAAAATGGCAGATCCTTCTAACCACTTCTCCATGCAAAAATAAATGGCATTTTCATCATATTGTCCCCTTATGAGAGGCCAACATTCATTTCAGACCTTTTTTTTCTTTTGAAGTATATTTCAGGTAGCTTAAAAGAGAGAGACCATTGTGTATGCAATAAGTAAAGACAATCTAACTCCTACGATTGGTTTTAAAAACAATGGGCCTTGTTTCTATACTGACATACTGCCACATGTGATCACTTTTGTCGGACAAAAAGATCAGAAAGTAAGGAAAAGACAACATCACCCTTCATATGATGCTGGTACATTTTTAGTCTTCAAAATCCCAAATTAATCTCAAATTTAAAAATACAACAACAACAAAAAAAAAAAAGAAAGAAAGAAAAAGTTGAACATGACATGTTACTTTGCAGGCAATTGGAGATATAATGATTTTCACCTTACTGGTAAATTATATATGCTAAGACCATCTACTTTATGGTGCAACCTGTATTATACCCGCAACATGAATATCTGATCATAAATATTATAATAAAATTACTTAGGCATAATCAAATATTTAAATTAATTGTGTAATTTGATGCCAATGAATTTTGGTCATAATCTACATAAATTTTCAAAATCTATCAGGAAAAAGTGTGTGAATGTCCTACATTACCAAACATGAACAAAACCTCAGTAATAACCTACTGGGAATAGTATTAGTATTAGGAGGCATATTAAATCAACACACCCTATCTTCCAACAACTCTCAAGACTAAATTTGCTTCAACCAAATGAGGCTTTCTATAAGCTCACTAACCATGTGTAGCAAACATGCATATATCAGAAACATATATAGGCCTATCATATTCACTGATAACATCTATCATGCTAAATTGGTCATTTAATAAGTTAATATTTACCTTTTTTTGTTTTCATTTTTGCAACAAAAAAGCTCAGAATATCAATCTAATCAACTGTCCTATTCATTGTCAAATTTGTAGAAGATCGAGTTACGCGACATTGCTTCCCTGTGACCTCTCGGCCCTATCCCCCCGGTCGTGATAAACAGCGCTTCAGGCTAGCTTTCATCTTTGCGGGCCTTCGCGGGACCTTACACCGAAACTTAGGCCTTGCACGACGCGCTCGCTTTGGTTCCCACAGAAAGTGGGTGGGGCAACTAAATATCTCCTTTCACCCGGGCTTTCACCTAAATGTTTGATTGCGCAAAATGTGCGAAAACAAACAGAGAATTGAAAAATGCACCTCAAAGTGCGGTGTCAGTTGCGGCTAATGCAAGCGCACAGGGCGATGCTGGTACCCGCACCTTGCCCTGTTTCTCCGATCAATGAACTGCAGTAAAGCAAATCTGACGTACCGTATGGAATCCTTGTCAATGCTTGGCGACAGGTTCTTGATAATCACTTCGTTTTCCCCTTTTGTCGGCCGAGTGCGAACAGACCTGCATACTTCTGCACGATCCAGATATACCACAACGGTTTCAACGGGGCATTCTTGTGCATTAAATAGTAGTTTATCAGCGTTTTCAAAATTTTCTTCGGATTTTGTTCGCTCTTCGCCGTTCAAAACAGCAGACTCCTCTGCCGCCATTTTGACGCTTTCAAATAGCCTCCAACCCAGGTCTTCCATTCTCTGATCTAAAAAGTCCCCGTAGCTCATTTTAACATTACAGCAGTGAAACAAGTGGTTCAGAAACAGACTAGTTATATAGTTTTATGAGCAGTGCTTGGTGATTGCACTATTACCAGAGGCAATTTTGGGACCGTGTCAAAGATTTTATTTATGAGAGTAATGGTGATATTTACTCTGTGTAACATTCCTTTCGCTTCCTCCATGCTTTGATAATTTTGTTGACAGATGGCACCACGAGCAAATCTTCATATCCACGCTCTCTGCCTCTGGGCAGTGAAGTGTCAAGATTGTCAAAAGTCCCTGTTCTAATGTTTTCAAGATTAATGTTGCTACTATATGAAGTTTACGAATGGGAAAGTTAAGGGTTTAAAAGAGATGCAGATGTTCTGATCTTCTTGTCACTGACTGCCGTGTTGGTTATGTGCTGAAATGAATTTAAGATCAAGACAAGGTAAGGTTCTCTAGACTATCGATATCCCAACACTAGCCAGGTTGTTCAACAAATTTGTTTGCAATTTCGTCTGTGTCTTGCAGTCTGTGCTTAACAGGCCGGGTGTCATGATTGGTGATCAATACTTCAATATATGTGCTCATGCAACTCTGATTCTATGCATATTATGTTACTCTTCTTTTTTTTTCTGCTTCTTTTTTTGACAAGTGTACCAGGTTTGCAATCTTGAATAGATCTTAATACACGGAAGCGCAAAATGTGCTGAACTTTAGTTTGGCTTTTGAATTTATTCGGAAAATCAACATATATATCATAAATTAAACAAATGAAACATGCAGAAAATATAATACAGCAAATCATAAGACAGACATTACACACATAAAATATAAATGCAACAAAATAAAAAGTACTTGAGTCATAACTAAAATCAACGTAGACATAATCTCACATGTACAATAGCAAGTTAGACTGACTGCAGTCTCGTTCGCAATAATAGTTTATAAAAACAAAGAAACCAAAAACATATACAATTGGTTAGCCGGCAAAGCCAGCGAGCGGACAGTCCACTTTCAGGCATAACTGGGCCTACACTAGCGATTTGTCCTAATTATCAAATTTGAAAGAACAGTGAATTCGTTCCAACACTTTCATATACGCAATATATTTTGTTTCAAAGCATGAATTTGTGATGGGAGGGGGGCGGGTGCTCTAGCTGGGCCTAGGAAAATGCTGTACTCGATAAGATTTATTTTTCGGAACGAGTAGCATAATAGACACTTCACATCTGTATCCGTACTCCCAACATGAAATTATATTGACAAATTCCACATAATACACAATTGGGATAATTTTTAACTTTGCATAACTTATCGAATGGTGAAACCTTCTCATTCTTTGAAAATGGCATAATATGTACATCATTTCCTGTATAGATTATAGTGTACCATGACCGGAGGTAGTTTCTTGATCTATTCTGTCGTGAAGCATTTTTATTTCCTATACCAGTGAACCAGGACCTTCCGCTCTTCCCCCCCCCCCCCCCCATTGATATGAAGACATCTTCTGAAGTTTAAAAACAACAAATAACTAAATAAATAAAAATAACAACGTTCACGGTGAGTGTATGTATGTTATTTCTTTCTTATCTCAAGCACAGGGGAAGTCTACAACATAAACACAATGGCAGATGTAGGTGACACTGCTGTGGCATGTCCCACTGCATTTTTCGTTTTGTTTTTTATTACGAAGTGGACTATTAAACTTTCTTTTTTTAACCTTTTCTTGGTCATATATTATTGAAAAAATCCATAGCATTATGTCTTGGTGAATCCAATCTGCACTGTTCAAGCGAAATGATTGTATTGCGATAGAACTGAGTGAAAATATTGAAGTGCAAGGTGTTTGACATCTGGGTGCATCTGGAAAGTCTGAGCGGTAAGGCTACAGCATGTGGACGTTAAACCCGACCCCTTCCCACTCCCCAACCCTGTATACGATATTGAGCGCCGCTTTACCACTAGTAACTAAACGAGGACTGAAACAGCACAAAAAGATCATGTAATAAGACATAATGCGGAAGGGGCACATGGGTGACAAAAGTTAAAGAAAAATTATGTGTGGCTTAGTTCGCGATCACTAAGAATATACAGACAATTAAGTCTTCAATTGCCCTACATTGGTGAACTATGCTAATTTTCGGTAACTGTGGTGATGAAATTGATATTGTAGACCATATTTTGCGAAATGATATGCCAGTTACGCGAAGAAAAATTATTTTAATGGAAGGTAAGACATCAAAGTATTTGTAGGTAACCATTATTTACCAAGGCTCAAAGACTTATTAAAACTATTAATGTAAATATTATAAAGTACAAATATTTCAGGAAAGGAAATGATCAAAATATTTCAAATATGACTATGATTTCAACTTTGTGGGCTAATTGTTAAGCAAACATTAAATTCATTGACAAATAGATCAAATGTTAAACCCTTACACTAATGTGGATAAATCTTTTCTCGCCTTCATTCAAATTGCAAACTTTTTCTTCATAGAAATAATGAACGCTAGTGTATCTCAAAAAGTGTGAGTTTTTTTTTTTTTTTAATCTTGTTTATTTACAGAGACGTTCTTTCAAAATGGATGGAGGTCAAATATGGGAACCTGAATTTTAGCTTCATAACTACAAAAGAAACATTGATTAAATAAAATAAGTCCATGGCACCTGTATGCAAACAGTTATTTCCACATTTAAACCGGGTTGATCACCGTTTGCATCTAACATTGAGTCAGGTAAAGGTGGTGTTAATGAATACATATGCTGGACGCACTATGGTTTTAACCACGTCCCGTAGATGTATGTTGTAAGGCGGTTGCTTTCTGAATAAACTATTGTCTGTATAGGGGTCTGACGTTAAACAGATTTAGCTGAAACCTGGATGTTTATTTAACAATGAAATTAGAAGATTGACATTATAGTTAAATTTAGAATCTTTAGGTCATATCCCGTTTCAAAATATACTACTTTTGACATGTTTCCCTGAATATCTTTCACCATAATGAACTTTGATGGGTAGCAGTTATGTCCCCAAATCGCTTTGGTGTTTTGCACGGGTTAACTATACTAATAGCTGATATGAGACTCATTTCTTTTTGTATATTTTTCGTTTCACAGGTTTCTGTCACCTTGTGATAAAACACACCAATACACCAAGCAAAGAATATAAGTATGTATTCTAAACACAACGACTTTTTTCATAGTGAATTGAGACAGAAGTGAAGGAATGAGTGCGCATTTAATATGTTGCCGTCAGTTTCCCCTGACGCCCATCTTGGAAACCTTTTTTTAAATTCAACATTTATGGCATTATTTTTGTCATTTTATTTTTTAAAGTAAAGAAGAGAGTTTTACCCCTGGTACTGCCCCTTTAAATTTTGTATATGCGTCATTCTGTGTGAGTTAAAACTTCATCAAGCGGCGAATGTCTCTTTTAAAAGGCAAATCCTGCTTTTGACTCGGATACAGCAACACGAAAACAAAACGTTTATTTAAAAAAATGTAGGACCGCTCCATGCCTTGTATACTTGTCTTCTCTCTTTTGAGACCAACATGATAAATTTCATAAATCTTTGAAAATTTGTTGTCGAAAATGAACGTTTGACAAAAATAACATTGGAACAGAAAAGGCATATTCCCACTTTTACTCCAGTGTTACTGTGCTATCCAAAATTCTTAATATTTTCTTGAGAATTTTTACCTTCAAAATACATAAACTTTGTGAGGACTACTACGTGTTTTCTTATTTGAGAAAGCAGAAGATTGTGATATACAAAATACACATAAAAACCGGGCCTCATTTTCAAGAGTACTATCAACATTTCAGCAGGTTAAAATTTTATTGTTTGTCCTATTCCCAAACGACTGTACATACACAATTTTTTTAAAAAATAAATAAAATGAAAAACAAACAAACAAACAAACAAACAAACAACAACAACAACAACAACAACAACAAAAAACAAAAATCAAAACAAAACAAACCGATCCCAAAAACAAACATCCCTACGACTGTTTAAGTTTATACGAAATCATTCATTCATTCAATGGATAATGTCAAAATGTTCACTTTTTTTGCAGTCAATTGAGTATCTTGGCTATCTTGAGTATCTTGAGTATCTTGAGTATCTTGAGTAGCTTGAGTAGCTTGTTCATTTTTTAGAAAAACATAACACAAATTTCACTGAAACTGCTTGGCAGCTATTTCGAAATCTAAATCTCACCAGAATTTTATTCTCAGTTATTAACTTGGCCTAACAAGCGTCGGTATTAAATTTTCCTGTTTTGGGTCAAATTTTGTGACATTCGTTTTTTTTTTTTCTGAGCTTTTGTAATTGTTGACTTTGTTTTATAAACTGCTGACTGGATTTACCTCAAACTTTTATGAGAGAGCAACTCAGGTGGACCTCTACTAAAGTTGTCTTCTGGAACAGACTGCTTTCATTTCACGACTCTACATGAATTTTTGTTTTGCGTCACGCTAAATCCTCACAATACATTGATAACCCTACATTCACATGCCAATTGGAGTATCATGTAAGATATGCAGATCACTGGGTCAAACAGTCTTTCTTCTTTGACTTTATTTCATTGATGGTCACACAGCCACATAACAGGCCTGAAATACATAGTGGCATGTAGTAAAACTGTACAATACTTGTTGAAAGAAGCTATTCAGTTCTGTGACAAAATTTGCATGTGGTTTTAACTTTGGTTTACTTTTGTATTTATTCATGTCTCGGTGCGAACCCAGACATTTAGTTTTTCCAAGAATTCTTTATTCTTTATTTCTTTCTTTCTTTCTTTCTTTCTTTCTTTCTGTCTGTCTGTCTGTCTGTCTGTCTGTCTGTCTGTCTGTCTGTCTGTCTTTTTCATGCCTCGGTGCCAACCGAGACATATTCTTTTTCCTCAGATTCTTTATTTCTTTCTTTCTTTCCATGACACCGAAATTTGTCCGGAGAATTTCTCATGCTATTATTCCGGAAACCACCAAACTTGCCATGGTGACTGACCTACCAATGAAATTGTGCATATCGTTCAAACGGCCATGATGTTAAAAATGATGCAAATCAGGGGCAATTAAAATTTTAAAACCTTCATATCTTCAAAACTATTGCAGAAAGACACAAAAATTTCAATGTGCATGTATAGGCTTGTGACACCTGCCAATATTATCGATTGTGAATGAAAATTGTAGAATTTCAAATTATGCTAATTAGGGAGGGGCATGGAAAATTTAAAAGTGGAATATCTCCAAAACCATCATCAAATTATGTTTGTGGCAAAGCCGCATCCAATGAACCGTGAATCAAAGATGTAGGATTTCAATTTATCCAAATTAGGTAAATATACAAAATTTACATCAATATATTTAAATTCAAAATTGAATAGCTTAAAAACTATTACAGATAGAGATGTCAACACAACCTCAATTTAAAGTTTTGTAACATAGCCGCATCCAATGAACCATAAACCAAAGTTGTACAATTTTAATTCATGCAAATGAGGTGAATACACAAAATTAAATCTTTTTAGAATAACTTTAAAACTATTATACATAGAGGTGCCATCGCAACTTCAATTACAGGTTTGGTAACATAGACGCATCCAATGAAACAAAACTAAAAAATTTTAATGTATGCAAATTAGGTGAATACACACAATCTGAATTTAAATCTTTGACAACTTTAAAACTATTACACATAGAGGTGCCATCCCAACTTCAATTTGTAGGTTTGTGACATAGCCGCACCTAATGAACCATGAAGCAAAGTTGTAGAATTTTATTTATGCAAATTAGGTGAATACACAAAATTTAGACCTTTTTGAATGGCTTCAAAACTATCACAGGTAGAGGTGGCATTTCAACTGCACTCTATGTGTTTGTCACATAGGTGCATTCAATGAGCCATGAACCAAAGTTGTAGAATTCTAATTTATGCGAATAAGGCTGATATACAAAATTAGATTATGTTGATCAATGGCAAAGTATTGCATTTCAAACTGTTCTCATTTTGAAGACACCCCAAACATATTTGCTGTAAATCAAATTTTCCCCTTTTCTAGTTCCTTTTTTCACTTTCTGGTTGAACCATGAAGCAAAGATGTAGAATTTTAATGTATGCAAATTAGGCTGACACACAAAATTTAGATTATATTGACCAATGGTAAAGTGTAGCATTTGAAACTTCTCATTTGGAGGGTACACAGACAGATTGGCTGTTAAGCAAATCTTCTTTTCTAGGTTTTTTAGGGGTCATTTTTCTGGTTGTTTTTTTTTCTTTTTTTTTCTTTTTCTTTTTTCTCTTTGTGCATTATATGGTTTGCTCTAAAACTTGTAATGTCCGTTTTCAGCATTTAATCTGCAATCAATAATAATAATAATAATAATAATAATAATAATAATAATAATAATAATAATAATAATAATAATAATAATAATAACAACAACAACAACAACAACAACAACAACAACAACAACAACAACAATTACTTTAAAAAAAGAAGACATAATTCTTACCTCTCATTGCCTTTCAAATACGAACTCTTCAAATTTGGGACATAGAGAGAATATATTGGTATGTTGTGCGCATGCGCAAGGTTGTGTGGCTTCTGACAGTCAGACAGAAGCGTCGTCGACGGATTTTTTTTTTGTTAATTTGATGTTTATAATTTTAGCAGAACGCACATTGGTGCAAGTATGGCAACCCTAATATCACAGGGAAGAAGCGGAATTCAATATGGTATAACTGGGGCAAAGTTAATCCCTCGTAAAGACCCAGAGTCCAGCGGTGATGAGAACAAAAAACGAGCAAGCCCGATTGACGATGATGACAATAGCGACAGCCAAGATGCCGCACGAAGGATAAGTAGGAGAAAAAAACCTAGGGTAAGCTATCTATCAGACACATGAACACGGTCATTAGTACCTATATTTATCGAAACATACTTGAAAAATAAAGGAAGAACGAGATGTAAATTAAAAATCCCCATTATCGCTCACACCTGTTGCAGCATTTCTTCTAGAATCTTGCAGTTATCGATTTCAGTTTTACTATGAACAGAGATGCATATGATGCATGGAGTTTTACTATGAACAGAGATGAATATGATGCATAGATTGCAGGTCACACTGATTTAGCAGGAAATGACATTGCAGACTCGCTCGCCAAAAGATGAAAAGTGCAGCGAAGGAAGCGATTTCTCGGCAGTTCAATACTGTTAGTGTAAGTAGTGTAACGAGAAAATAGGACTACACTCAAGTCGATCCTTCAGTAAAAAGAGACTAATTCAGACAGAGACATGGCAAAGATGATGGGACTACCATGATAGCGAGCGTCAACAAGCTTGTACCATTAACAATAACATATCATATGTGAATACAGGACATAACCTGATAACAGAACGGTAAATCATCCAATTGGAAGTCTACTCAGTAATAATACTGTGGCTCTCTGCATGTCTGCCGCGGTCCTGTGTCACTGTGTGACACGGGTGGCCTATAAATGAAAAAAAAAGGTAGATGAGGAGGGGGAAACACGGTAATCCTTACCAGCTTGTGCTGGTATGAATACACTATTGCGGCCAATCAGGTGCAGGTTACCGCACTAAATAGTTCTTGGTTGTCTTGTGCTGACACCTTTGGGGGCCATTTACCTGTAATTAGCTCACCGTTTCAGCTAGACTATTACATGAACTTATCAGCCTGTTTGTGTTGCTTGGTTTGACAGACATTTTTTCCATGATGAATTTTATAAACAGAGGGTGAATCACATATTCATACGCAGTGATGTAATGCTGCCAAGCCGTGCTCGGAGCACGTGTTTCCTGGCTATGACAGGTAAACATTGGCATAACTTTTGATTCTATCTATAGACTCACCTTTTTTATCTTGAATGTTTGCAATGAAAGGTGTCTGCACAACGCGAACTGCATCCTGTATTTTAAAGAGTGATGCCACAAAAGTTATACGCCTTTATGCTGATATGAGAACATACAGTAAATATAATGGTGGTTTCATCCCTGCTGCCATGTTTTCCAGGACCAGAGCCGAGGCAAAGGGTCCACCACCCACTCTCTCACAGCTGTGATGGGCCCCTGGTCCTGGGTATATCCCCGTACACTCATTGCTTGTACCTTCTGAAAAACAAAAACAAAAAAAAACCACATTCCTCACACACCCTATCCCCACCTCTAAGGCTCAGGCTTTTCCCATGGAAGCACCCATGGGAACCCTTATAAGAGCTACCACCATTCCCTTCCCTCCCTGTACTCTGGGATTCTAATTTAACCTGTTGCCTTCTAACTCTATTATTTCATTCCTTTTCTCCCAGCATCCTACCAGGTAGTCCTGTACATTTTTAGCTCAGCTGACTTGTCAGTCAGCTGAGCTTATCTTATGGTCCTCCGTCTGTCATCCATCAAGAATTCACATTTTCGACTTCTTCTCCGAAGCCGTCAGCCAGATCGACTTCAAACTTGGTGGGGATGTGCCTTGGGTAGGTGTCTACCAAGTTTGTTCAAATGGTCATGCTCCAGTGATTTTCGGGTTTTTAATGAATTTTTTTTGTTCTTTTTTGGGCAAATCTTAAAAAATCTTCTTCTCTGAAACCGCTCACCCAATTACTTTGATATCACACAGAAATACTCCCTGGGACACCTAGTTCTTGATTTGTTCACCAGGTGGGGCTGCAATTTTTTTCTAATTTTTACCTCAGCTGACTTGTCAGTCAGCTGAGGTTTTTTGAGGGTCCGTCCGTCGTCCACAATTCACATTTTCGACTTCTTCTCAAAAACCGTCAGCCAGATTCACTTCAAACTTGGTGCAGATGTGCCTTGGGTGGATCTCTACCAAGTTTGTTCAAATGGTCACGGTCCAGTGATTTTTGGATTTTTAATGAATTTTTTTGTTCTTTTTTGGGTAAATCTTAAAAAATCTTCTTCTCTGAAACTGCTCACCCAATTCCTTTGATATCACACAGGAACACTCTCTGGGACTCCCAGTTCTTAATTTGTTCACCTGGTGGCACTGCAATTTTTTCCTAATTTTTTATGAATTTTTGTGTGTTATAGCTATTTTCCACTTCTTCTCCAGAACAGTCACTCAGATTAAGCTGAAACATGATGGATATGTTCCTTGTAGAAGGGTCAAACAAAGTTGTTCACTATGTGGGAATGCTGCCGATTCCTGATTTTTAACGATTTTTTTCAATTTGGGTACTTGTCAGTCAATGCAGCTTTCCTATTGATTACTGTGGAAGTCAATGGGCATTCTAATGCTAATTCACATTTTCGACTTCTTCTCCAAAACTATCATCCAGATTAACTTCAAACTTGGTGGCAATGTACCTTGGGTGGGTTTCTACCAATTTTGTTCAAATGTTTATGCTCCAGTGATTTTTGGATTTTTTTATTAATTTTTTTGTTCTTTTTTTGGACAAATCTTAAAAAATCTTTTAAGTCAATGGGCATTCTAATGCTAATTCACAGGACAACTGACACGAAATTTACTGTTTACTTGATAGCTTGAGATCTGTTTTGAGTTTGTAATTATTCTGTATGAAGGTCATGCTCAGACAGTACATGAATGACCTTGACCTTGTTTGTGGGGTCACAGTGCAACATACATGAATTTTACTCTTCATTATAACTTGAGAACTACTTGAACTTTGATGTTGCACATGTAAGTGTTCTTCTATAAAGGTCAGACTTACTCAGAACATGGTATCCTTGATCCTATCCCAAGTTCATAGAGCTGCAAGTGTGATGAATGTCAAGATCAGCTGAGGCACGGGCTGTTCACACAGCCCTCTTGTTTATGAATTTTTGTGTGTTATAGCTATTTTCGACTTCTTCTCCAGAACCGTCAATCAGATTAAGCTGAAACGTGGTGGATATGTTCTTTGTAGAAGGGTCAAACAAAGAAGTTCACTATGTGGGAATACTGCGGATTCCTGATTTTTAACGATTTTTTCAATTCGGGTACTTATCGGTCAATGCAGCTGTCCTATGGATTACTATGGAAGTCAATGAGCATTCTTATGCTTATTCACATTTTCGACTGCTTCTCCAAAACTGTCATCCAGATTAACTTCAAACTTGGTGGGGATTTACCTTGGGTGGTTGTCTACCAGGTTTGTTCGAATGGTCATGCTCCAGTGATTTTTGGATTTTAAATGAATTTTTTTCTTCTTTTTTTTTTGACAAATCTTTAAAAATCTTCTTCTCCAAAAGCGCTTACTCAATTGCTCTGATATCACACGGAAAGACACCTAGGGACACCTAGTTCTTAATTTGTTCACCAGGTGGCGCTGCAATTTTTTTTCTAATTTTTTATGAATTTTTGTGTGTTATAGCTATTTTCCACTTCTTCTCCAGAACCGTCACTGAGATTAAGCTGAAACATGGTGGATATGTTCCTTGTTGATGGGTCAAACAAAGTTGTTCACTATGTGGGAATGCTGAGGATTCCTGATTTTTAAGTATTTTTTCAATTTGGGTACTTATCTGTCAATGCAGCTTTCCTATTGATTACGATGGAAGTAAATGAGCATTCTCATGCTAATTCACATTTTCGACTTCTTCTCCAAAACTGTCATCCAGATTAACTTTAAACTTGGTGGGGATGTGCTTGGGTGGATCTCTATCAAGTTTGTTCAAATGGTCACGCTCTATTGATTTTGGGAATTTTTATGAATTTTTTTGTCCTTTTCTGGGGCAAACCTCAAAAACTCTTCACCTCTGAAACTGCTCACCCAATTGTTTTGATATCGTACATAGACACTCCCAGGGACACATAGTTCCCAATTTGTTCACCAGGTGGCGCTGCATTTTTTTCTATTTTTTTTTTTTTTCATGAATTTTTTATATGGTTTTGCTATTTTTCACTTGTTCTCAGAACCGTCACTCAGATTAAGGTGAAATGTAATGGATATGTTCCTGTGGAAGGGTCAAACAAAGTTGTTTGCTAGGTGGCACTGCTTTAGATTCCTGATTTTTAAGTATTTTCAACTCAGGTACTTATCAGTCAATGCAGCTTTCCTATTGATTACTATGTAAGTCAATGGGCATTCTAATGCTAATTCACAGGACAACTGACATGAAATTTACTGTTTACTTGATAGCTTGAGATCTGTTTTGAGTTAGTCCTGTGATGCTGCACATGTTAATGTTTTAGTATGAAGGTCATGCTCAGACAGTACATGAATGACTTTGACCTCATTTCTGGGGTCACAGTGCAACATACATGAATTTTACTCTTCATTATAACTTGAGAACTACTTGAACCTTGATGTTGCACATGTTAGTGTTCTTTTATAGTGGTCAGACTTACTCAGAACATGGGTGACCATGATCCTTTCCCAAGTTCATAGAGCTGCAAGTGTGATGAATGTCAAGATCAGCTGAGCATGGGCTGTTCACACAGCCCTCTTGTTATTACCTTTCCTGCCTCCCAGAAAGCCACCTTTCAAACCTAAAACCCATGCTACACGTTCCTCTTCCTCTAAGTCCTTGTAATTGTAATCTTCCCTGTGCCACATTCTGAAAAAAATCTTCCCTTATCTCTCTATATGCATCGCACCACAACAGCCAATGATCCACTGTCTCATCTATCTCTTGTCTACACATCTTACACTTTCCATTACTACCTGCTCTAGGGGTGGCCTCTCGAAACAGGTTTTACTGTACTGCACTCAGGTTGAGACCTCCAAGTGCAGCTCTTAACACTTAACTCATTCCACCCTAATAACTCTTTTTGCCGCTAATATCTAAATGTCGTCTGCTAATTGTATTTTACTAATTTAGGAATTATTTTTCAAAATTTTGGATGAAACTTGCATGGAAGTTCATTGCAAATTATATGCCCATGGTCAACAGCTTTCCTTGGCATGCTCTGGGTGCAATGCGCCCAGAGTGTGCGAAGGAAAGCTGTTGATTTTGTCTTTTATCAGGGAGGAATGAGTTAATACATAAAATATGGAAGAGGGTATACTCTTTCATAATATTGAAATTTTATACTTGTTATAATATATGTCAAAATTAATTGAAATGGGTATGGAAACTTCAGGTTTCTGTTTAATTGTAGTTCTTCTGTGTCTTTAAATTTTAAAGGTTCATCCTTCCAGTGTGTATGTAGTCTATCTTTAAATGCGTTCACTGTTGGTGCTTGGTGATAATAGTACATGTACATCATCTGGCAGACTGTTCCAGGAACCCTAAAAGAAAAAAAACTCTATTTCCTAATGTCAAGCTTTGCTCGTTGGATTTATACATATTCCCACTTGTGGTAGTCAACTATGTTTTCAACAATCTGGGTACCACTGTTTGGTCGTAACCCAGATCATTTTTGAGGCTTTTAAAGGATTTATCACATCACGCCTTAGTCTTCTGTAAGCCAGGGTTTGCAGGTCCAGCTTTTTAGCTCAGCTGAATTGCTGCTCAGGCTGAGCTTTTATGAGGCCGAGTCGTCCCTCCATTCACAATTCACATTTTCGACTTCTACTCCAAAACCGTCAGCCAGATTCACTTCAAACTTGGCAGGGGTGTACTTTAGATGAGTCCCAGTTTGTTCAGATGGTCATGGTCCAGTAATTTTTTTTTTTTTTTTTTTTTGGGCAAACCTTTAAAAATCTTCTCCAAAGCTGCTCACCCAATTGCTTTGATATCAGATTAAGCTGAAACTTTGTGAATATTTCGCTTGTGGAAGGGTCAAACAAAGTTGGAAAATAAGTTGCATTGCTGTGGATTCCTGATTTTGAACAATTTTTTCATTTTGGGTACTTAATCGGTAAATGCACCTTTCCTATTGATTGGTATGTAAGTCAATGGGAATTCTAATGCTCGTTCACATTTCCGACTTTTCTGAAACCGTCATCCAGATCGACTTCAAACTTTTTGGCAATATAGCTTTGGTGGATCTCTTACAAGTTTGTTCAAATGGTCAGGCGTCAGTGATTTTAAAAAAATTATGAATTTTATTTTTTTTTTAATCTTAAAAAATCTTCCTCTCTGAAACTGCTCGTTGGATTGCTTTGCCGTCATATAGGCACACTTTTAAGGAGTTCTTGTTCTTAATTTGTCCACCAAGTGGTGCTGCTTTTTTTTTTTTTTTTTTAAATATTGAATGATTTTTTGGTGTTTTTTTTTTTTTTTTTTTTAATATTTTCGGCTTCCTTACAGAACCATCAATCAGATTAAGCTGAAACTTGGTTAATGTGTTTCTTGTGGAAGGGTCAAACAAAGTTGTTCACTAGGTTGTTAATTTTTTTTTCTTTTTATGGGAAAATCTTTTAAAAAAGTTAGAATAGGAAAGTTTAACATGGGAATTTCTTGTAATAGTTATAACTTAAATAATAGTGTCTACCTATTTGGTCCTATACCAAGTTCACAGAACCACAAGTGTAATGGATCTCTAGGTCAGCTGAGCATGGGCTGTTCACACAGCCCTCTGGTTAATTGTCTGGGCTGGCACTAACCATTAGCCATTGGGTAATGAATGTGCAATTTTGGTAAATAATTTGCAACCTTTTAGCCAAATTTGCTGAAGAAATTTTTGTCACGCTGTAGCTTCAAAATCTGTTTAACTGTTCTATCTTCAACCTGCCACCCATTAGATGTAAGTGTTTGATAATGTGAGCTGACTTGGGCTGATGAAATTTAAGTTCAGGTAAAATATTTACATGGTTTTCGTCAAGTTGGCAAACAAAATAAAATCCCTAGCATAAACTAAGAATGTGTGTGCATGGTTTTTAGGTGGAATACAAAGAGATGGACGAACAGCTGGCAAATCTGTCGGAAGATGAATACTATTCTGAGGAAGAAAAGAAAGAAAAGGCCAAGGAGGTGAAGCCACCAGAGCCAGAGATAGAAGAAGAGAGTGAAAATGATGATCCCACAGGTGAGGGGCTTCACACATTGCTGCTGTATATACAGTGTAGTGTGTATCATACTTCTATAATCTGAGTGCTAACATCAAACAAAGTCAAGACTGGGGTGAACAAGGTTCATGTACATATATACACTTGATGAAAGTCCTGGATTGTGTGTCAGCTTGTTATGCACGCTTGGAAGATCCTTAAAATTCACCGTCAGTCTTTGAAGATTGATATGGAGCAAGAATTTTTTTGGTACATGTGTTATGTGTCCAGGCATAACAATGTTATGTGACTTGCCATTCAACCTCTTTTCACTTGAAAATAACCCATAAGAGTCACTAAAAGTAATTAATAATGGTGCCTGGAAAGTTGCAGAATTTGAGATTTGTAAAAGATGTGAACCTTGTTCAGTTAATGGCTAAATATTATGTACAAATAATTGAAAAGATTTTTTTTTTTTTTTTTTTGGGGGGGGGGGCTGTAAAAGTTATGAGCTTAATGACTGGGTGATGTCAAACAAAATCTCTGTATGTGACTATGCCCATTCCATCAACGGATGAACATGATATGGGTCAGGAAAACAGTTGAAAAGAAAGTTGTCTTCCTGGTGAACATGTTAATTTAATGCTGATTGGAAACCAATTATATAATTTAGGACCCTATATAGCATGTGGTATTCATTTGGGAAGATTTAGGTGTTTGCTTAACAAAAGCTGCAAAGGGATTTGTTGTTTTACCAGCGACTGCTCTCAAGTGCTGTCGTTTTTTTTGGTCCTAAAAGGGTCAATTGGCATTGATATAACATGGACTGGAAACCAGCCAATTTGCAATTATATGACAGGTTGGAAATAAATTGCTGTCAGTGTGACAGAGATGAGAAACTAAGTAAAATGTCACATACAATCATGAATCCACTGCATGATTCATTTTGTAAGAAACTGACCCCTGTTACAGTCACATGTTTCTGTAATGCACCCATAACCACCAAGAACAAGAGCTGTGTTACAAATATGTCTGATTAAATAAAAATCAGTACCAGGTACAGGGGTCTTTGTTGTTGTGGCACTGGTGTAGTGTTCATTAATTCCTAAATTTAGACAAGAGGCCTGCTTAGTTGCATCATGCTGTGTATGTAACACCTGTTTTCTCCTGTTTAATGCAGGGCTAGAAGGGGCATCATTTCAGAGCCGTCTTCCCTACGACAAAATGACTGCACAAGAAGCAGCATGCTTTCCAGATGTGGCCCAAAGCTCTCCACAGACACAGAAAGTGTTTTTGTATTGCAGAAACAGATTGGTAAGAAACAGTTTGCACAAGATCAAGACACCTGGAGCTTTGATTTATGAGGGTCAAAGCGACTTAAATAGTGGCTGTGTCAGAGGCTGTCTAATTGCTGCCTTGTAGTACAGACGTTATGATGATGTACTGGCATGTCCTTGTTCCTAGATTTTAGTGCTCACAGAAGAAGCCATCCTTTCATTTAGACACCAAAAATGTCTGATGCTGACAAACCCTTTAGAAAAGAGACTATATCTTTGCCAGAAATAGTAATTCACAGAAATCATTTATCGTTTTGAGAACATGTAAGAGAAGAGTCATGGAAATGGCCAGCAAAGGACAGGATGCAAGACTCTGTTTAATGTCAGCTTATACAATATACATAGAGATAAATAGTTGTATTGTATGTATTGCAAAAGTAGAGAATAAACAGAGAGACTGAAAAAGAAGCAAGAATTGAGAGTTGAGAATGTGTACATATTGCCTCTACATATGCGTGTCTCATTTTCTTTGTTTCTGATAGATTTGGTTGTTTGTTATTCAGTTACAGCTGTGGCTGGAAAATCCTCTTCAGGAGTTGACCCTGGAGAAAGCACTACCACAGATAGAAGCACCATACAACAGTAAGATATATTAAAAGCCTGATTCTGGTGGAAAGATTTTGATCAGCAACTTTTGCCTTAACTGAAAATGACTACCTGTTATAGTTCAACAAAAGTGAACTGCATAAAAAGTGTGGGACCCTCCCATGTTTCTTTCTTAGGTAGTTTTCTGTACTAGATATAATTTGCATGCAATAGCTGCTAATTGAGATGGTACTGAATTGGTACACCAGGTATTGCATAGTAGTTTTTTGTCTTTGCGCATGTGCCAGTTGCCAAGCGATGAACTGCCTGGTTTCACGCTAAATGCGGCTCAATATAGGTCAGGGAAATTATTACCGTGACAGCAAACTCTGCACTATCCCGTGACAGGAAACCCTGCAGTCAGAAGTGGGTTAAGTGGGTTGATGTAAACATGGATTCGGCGGCAGTGTTGCGAGAAAATTCCAAGGAAAGATTCGGCAAAGTGAAAGTTGCCGATTTGAAAACTTTCCTAAAACAACAAAAATTGCAGGTGACGAAGTACAAAAAGAAAGATCTGATCTGGCGCCTGATCATTTTTAACCAAGTACGGTGTTTACTAGCCTCTTGCTCGGCAGACGGAAATTTATGAAGTCACACCCTCTATCCATGGGTATTTCTCATATTTCCCATGTTTTCTCATATCTGAAGTACAACCAGGCACCTTACAGTTATGTACTGGCATATTGATATCAGTGTCCACGCATAACTCACAGAAATAAACAAGTTCAAACTTCCACTGTAATTTCGCAGTGTTAACCCTATGACGACAATATGCCACTCTAGAAAAGTGACCCTACTAGACTGTTCTCATTTCCGCGAAGCTGCAAGAATAGGACAGTCAGCACCGCACAGCGGCAAAAAAAAGTACCATCTCAATTAGCAGCTATTGAAAAATTAAATCAAAAGAAATTTTGAGAGTGATCACAGAGTTGAGCCAGAAGGAAACCAGCTGTGAAGTGACTGGCCAAGTCATTGAAGAATGGTACTTTTCACAAGAGCATCCTCATACCATTGTAGCATGTGGGTGCTGCATTTTGCAATGCCCAGTTGCTGCACAGATAAATTGGATCAAGGAAAGTGTCAAGCAGTGTTGGTGCATGCAATGTCATGTTGCCAAACCTCAGGAATAATGGCCCTTTCAAAAAGTGGTCTGACATGCGAAGACCTCTGCAGGTGGCACTGTTAAGATAGCCATTGCTAAAGTTCCTTTGTTCAACAACTCATGTGGCTGCTATACTTTCACAGCTAGACTTGTCCTAGCTCACCACTGTGGTTGCCGTCACACTACTTCTTTATCTCTCCCCTGATGAAGGCAACTTACCGCTAAAACTTGCCAGGAATGAACAAATCAATGTAACCACATTTTCATCTCATTAATTCTATGTATGTTGGATGGGATCTTTTATAGTCTGTTTTAACTTTTGCTGCTCTCCCATCCTCAGCATTTTTTCGGATTGTGCCACTTTAATTGATGGATAAGTCTGTTGATTTAATCCTTTTTCAATGTTTTGCGACAGAAATGTGGGAATAAGTTCTTAAATAACATTTTAGTAGTTCCAGTTGTCAAAAATAATGCACATGTAATACATTAGCCGTTTAGAATGCCACATGCAGTGCATCATCATTATGGACTCCCAGTTGGTCATGACTTGGACAAGAAAATCTACATGTGAATGCATAAGTTCAAAGAAAACTTCCTTATTGGTATTTGGGAATAATGTGTACATCATAATGGACAAAGATTGGCTTATTTACTTGCTTAAATTTTTTTGTGTGCGTGTCTACAAAAGGTGATGGACCCATGGTGATGAGAGTACATGCATATCTGGAGCGACATGGCCTTATCAACTTTGGAGTGTACAAGCGTCTCAAACCCCTTCCAGGTATGTCTTTAAATTATACATAAGTCCAGGGTCTTTGCAGGCTTTGGAAAGAGCCATGGATTCGACTATATTATTTGAAATGTGGAATAGGTAGGGCATACAGCCTTAATTTTTATAGAAAAGGCAGATATGCTCAAGCCAGAAGGGAGTCAGTTAGTGGTAGTAACATTGCAAGCTACTCATTGACCTGTGCCCATTACCTAGATCTATGTTAAAAAGATGAAACTTGCACGTGTTAAAGGTGTATATCAGTTACAAATATGGTCTGAAAACAGTTTTATTTTGATTTAAGCACCAGTTTTGAAGACATTATAGTATCAAAATTCCTTGAAAACTAATTATTAAACAAGTAAAGAATTCAATCCTGTTGTACAAAGAGTTGCATGACAAATTCTAATGTATGTGTACAAGGTACAAACTGCTTACATTACAGCTATGCACCATCACATTTATTACTTGTAGTTACAAATACATTTATACTTGTACTAAAGATACTTCTTGGATGTTGTAGTGAAAAAACATGGAAAAGTAATCATCATTGGAGCTGGCTTGTCAGGCCTAGCTGCAGCTAGACAGCTCCAGTCATTTGGCATGGACGTAGTGGTCCTGGAGGCCAGGGTATGTAATGTGTCCCTATCACAATTTGATAAGCAGGTCCCTGCATTTTTCTTTCTTTCTCTCTTCCTTCCTTCTTTCTTTTTAAACTTATATGGGTGTGTACAGCTGATTACTCTTAACCCTTAAATGTTTAACAACCCAAAAGTGCCTCACTGGTAAATACCATCTACTTAAAATTTTTGTGAATTGAAACATTTTGCATGAGGATTGTATACAATGTGATCAATATATAGTGACTAATAATATAAGCCAATGTGAAATAATGTAACAAAATGTTTTCACATTTTTGTGATAAAATTCAGTGACTTGTAGGAGTATGACTGGCGCTATTATGTTGTTATAATATAAATGTTTTTTTCAAGGACCGTGTTGGGGGACGAGTTGCCACCTTCAGAAAGGGTAACTATGTGGCAGACCTTGGTGCGATGGTGGTCACAGGCCTGGGTAAGTGCTAGATATGTAGGGGTCTCTTCCAATGGCTAAATTGACTTTGGTCCACCTATTTACTCTATTCTTTCACTGCTGATCACATAAAATGTTTTGTTGATCTATGTTTTTTTCTTTTGCTCTAAAGACCACTTCTCATAAGAGACCACATATCTTTTTTGGGCTGCCCTTTTGTGACACTTAAATCTATTTCTGTGGTAAAATCATCCTATATTTTTTGACTGCCTGCAATACAAAACTGCTCTCTGCTGGAAGCGGAGACAGTCTTAACATCGGATACAGCTGCAATGATTTCAGATGTAACCCTTTCCTGCTCAAATTGCCCAAAAGCACCCGAGTGTAAGTTTTTGTCTGTCTTCACATTTTTACGTAAATTTCTCATAAGCAGAAAATGAGATTTGTATGCGAGACCATTCCTGATGGCACCCCTTAGGTCAATAAGTTTCCTTGATGCAGGTTGGGCACATTGTGCCGAAACAATGCTGTGGAAAGCTATTGACTCATTTGTACTCTGACCATGAATGAGTTCAGCATCTGGTGAAAAGACCTTTACTTCAAGTGACAGCATGCCTATATTGATATTTCTGTGGGCAAAAAGGAATGGTCCCAGTCAACAACTTTCCTCAGCAGACTTTTGACAGAATTGTGTCAATCATGCTGTTCAAAGTGTTACATGTATTGATAGTACAGTTAGAAAGGACATACTGTGACAGTTACTGGTATGATGTGGGTGAATTACAGACATGAAAAAATACATACATTTTGAACATACATGTGATATGGTATCAAATACATAATGCCAGCTTTTGGTCAATGATAACAGTGGGAGTTAAACTATTTACTGCAGGGAAATGAATTATGTCTCAAATATTCTATATATGTATCAAAAATACAACTTTTTTATTTGTGACTGCTTTAAGAAATGACATAATGTTCAAAAGTTTATTTATTATGCAAAGTTGACCTGGATTGGAATAAAAACATTTATGATTGTCACAGTGCTTTGGGGGTGGGGTGTCAGTGTTACCTGCCCCAAGACACAGCTGCTGGAAGGGTTGGTATAATAAGTCATATATTCTTACTCTTTTAAGGTGGCAACCCCATCACTGTATTGAGCAAACAAGTGAATATGGAACTGCACAAGATCAAGCAGAAATGTCCTCTGTATGAGAGCAATGGCAACACAGTAAGTAACATCTAAAATTATGTGGGAAAGGTGCTGTCTGTAAATGAGAGCATTTACAAAAAAAAAAAAAAAAAAAATGGCTGGTAGAATTCAGTTACATGGGCAGAAGTGACCTCTTTAGGAGAGCAGTGACAACAAACCGATGAGAATGACACTTTAAGTGCCAGCTGAAGCCTGTATGTAGAAGTGTCCTTTTATGAACACAGCAACACTACAAATACATCTAAAAGTAGATGTATTCTCATAGAAAGTATGTTGATACGTTGTATCTTCATTTTGGCTCGCTGGCTCCTTTTTATGTGCTCCTTCCTTTTGTGACCCAGAAAAGTTTTTTTTTTTTTTTTTTTTTTGAAATATGTAAATATCAAAATGTTCATCACTAATTGTTATAATGTTGCAAACAACATTCTGAACTTTTCAAAAGGCCCATAGTGCTTAGCGGGTATACACGTACTGTGAAACCTGTTTTGAGAGACCACTGTGAGGAAAGACTACCTGCTTTTTCTGACCATGTTTACAATGTCCCTGTTGCCATCTTTCCCATTGTTATTGTGCCTGTATTTCAAGACCACCTGCTTTATGTCAGCACCTTTTGGCCTGCCCTTGGGGTGGTCTCTCAAAACAGGTTTTACTATAATCTGGTTTGCAATGCAGTATGAATGAATCGTTTATGCTGTTGAATGTATTTACAATTTTCCTGTCAAACCTTGTGAACTGATGTAGGCAGAAATACAATACATGACATATAAAGATCTTTGACATGCTGCTTTATGGTGCATATCTGGTTGTAAGTTTTAGAGTATGGTCCATGCAGAAAAAAAAAAAGTTGATTAGCCTATGAGCGTCAACAGATGTATGTACAACATCTGTCGTGCAGCATTTCGGGTATATTTAGGCTTTGTATGCATTAGGTACCTCTGGCGTGGTACCTGGTATGCATTGAAACAGGTAGTGTCAGTAGTCTAAGTGCTGTGCAGGTAGCATTATTACCCTGAATGGCATGTCAAACCTACAGTTCACTGGAATATTGCAAGTATCATTTTGTGCGATTGCATGGAATACTGTGCATCCACACAGCAACAGAAGTACAGATTGCTTTCTAGTTGCACACTTTGCACAATGAAACATGAGTAACAGTCAGAGTGACGGTAACCAGGTAAAACTGCAATAAACTTGTTCTGAGTCTCCTCTAGTGCAAGAGAGAAGGATATGCATGAACTGAAATTGACCCACTTTAAGGGGAAAGTCTATTAGAATAGATAGCATGTTCTTGTGGACTCAAGCCATGCAATGCACTGTGTACATGTATGTAAACAGTCCAAGTAGGTCCAGTGATGTGATATTCCAAAGGTTTGAAAACATTAATGGGAATATTTTTCTCCTGATAGTTGTGTGCACTTTTTATAATGAATGCAGTAGGGAAGTTGGGGAAAGCGAAACCCAAATCTTTGATCTGAAGGGCAATAGAAGTATTGGAGTAAAGCAGAATTAAATCACTTCTGGTGTTTTTGAGATAATGTGAAAAGCCGCTCATGTTTGTTTTCTGTCCATACTGCTATTTTGCTGGTGTCCTCATAAAACCTCTAGTTATGTGCACCAAACAGCAGAAGAGCATCATGGTCATGTTCTGGTAAAATATTGTGTGTCAAAAGTGTGAAGAACATTGAAAAAGAAGCATTGAAATGCTGACATGCAAGGTTTTATCTATGCAGGAACACAAACAAATGGATGAGTTTTTCAATAATATGTTGGTAGGTCCATTTGTAGGATTCTGCTTTTAAAAATAGAAAATGCAGTGATCCTCAAATATTACTTTTTGGCTTCTGTTCTTTTATGTACAAAAATTCTAAAACCTTTCATCTTTGGTAAAGTAAGTATGATGACCTCTTGTCACAGGTACATGACTCCAAAAAGGAAGTGTTGGCAGTTATTGGTATAAGGTAGTTTTGAACAAACAATGATCATTTAATTCTGTATTAATTAGGTATGTTGTACAAGCAATGTGACAAAGTGAAAAGCATTTTTTTTTTTTTTTTTTTGATTTGTTCACCTGTAAAATTGCAGTTTTAAACTTGATATGTTTGATCATGATGCCAGCAATGTGTCTTGTTTGATACAGGAGCAGGCTGTGTTATGTGTTGTTTCCAGTGATGTGTTGTCTTAAATCCCTTTAACATTACATGTATTATCTTTGTGGATGTGGAAAGCAGTATTGGCACATTTATCATGCTCTCGGTGGTGAGGTACTACTCATTGCTTCACTTTGATACCAAGTTGATAACCAGAACTTCTGGGAAAGTCCGATCCACATACTTGTGCATGAGTATGGGTTCATGTGAAATTCATGTGTACTAGTCCCCATGCAACTGCTGTACAGTATACCTATAGATGCCTAATTTTATGATCAGAATTTTTTTTATAGAAAGATGATTACTCTTTGTGTCATTTTTTAGGGGCAAAATGCAATGGTCAGCTTGCTTAGTCCTCAAATGCATTGTGTATAAAGTGACCTGTTTCAGTCCCTGCCCATGCTTCTTTATCATGCAATGTTTGTGCCCTCAAGTATGTCTCCATTGCCTTTCATATGCTTGCCTTGGACCGTGTCAACAGGGAGACAGAACAAGAATAGTATGTATATATTCACTTAGTTTGTTTCTGCGCGTAGATGTAAAAATCAATAGATGAGCAGAGTTCATGATACTGCCGTGACATGCCACCCCAATAAGTTAAGCTCAACCTGCAACACATTCCATATAAATGTGATCAAGAAAAAAATTATCGGTGCACATGCAGCATACAGAATGGACCCATCTCATTAGGAAGTTCGAGAAACCAATTCCTGTTTTGTTTTGTTTTTTTTGTTTTTTGTTTTTTTAATTTTTTGTTTGTTTTAGTTCGTTTTTGAGAAATTTGTTGAAAATTGAAACTTGTAAAACAGAAGTACATGTATTAAATAACCATATGTTTCCAAACAAAAATGCAGATATGAAACATACAGAACAAATTTTTTTATCAACATAAGCTTTAAGTTTTTTTTTTTTATTTTGACCATACAGTCCACTGGTGTTTATCATTATTGGGGTGTAACAAATCAACAGCTCGAGATAGATTTTTTACATGTCTGGTGCTGTTGTGTTATGTTCAGTTGTCGCGCAGATCTACTGTACATCCATTCATATTTGGCTTAAAAATTTGCTGTTGTGGCCAGAGTTATGAGAGTTGTCCACATGAATGTATTATTACATCTGAAATGATATTTGTAAAATGCCAAACCAAAATGATTAAGCAGTCAAGAGGATTGTATTGTTTGCAGAAGAGCACTTACTTTTGCCATGGCTTGGGATCTTTTCCCCAAACCATGGTCAATTCAAGTCAAAATATGAAAGGATTCACTGACAGGCAAAACAAAGTTATAACTCTCACAAAGTTAAATGGTTCAGGTCAGTGTTTCATATTTATTCAGTTGAAGATTTGTCATTTGATATTAGATGCTTGTTTGAAGGAAATGTGAAGGCAAAGTATGACGAGAAGGGATAAAATAAGAAATATTACACAATTCTCTTGGTTTTCACAGCCTCCTTCACACGTAAATTATAAAATTCCACATGGACAGACAGTTGACAAAGTGATCAGAATGATATTGAACAACATGCATAGGGTTGCATACAAAGGGAAGGAAAAGTAGACAAAATCTTTTTAAACTTTTGCCCACAAGATAAATTCAGGGCTGATCCTCAGTGTGGATGTGGTATTCAGTGCCCTACCTGTACCAAAGTAAGCTGGTAACTTATGACATGCTATCTTCTCCAGTTCTCATTCAAAAAGATTTTGTTAATGAGAAACTACATTGAAGCAGATGTTTGACATTTGTTCAGCGGAGTCAAAAGGATGAAGCAATGTATTTATATTATGGGCATGCTTCTATTGTATTTGCTATATACTTCTCTCTATAATTGATTCTTTGACTGTCAAATTGGCCCCAAACAACTGGTGGTAAAATGTCGTCTGCTTCAATGTTTTTGACTAAATTCAGCAGGAAAATAATAAAATTGAATGAGAATTGTAGACAAGGCCTATAAAGATAACGTGCCCCTGGTCAACACCTTTCCTTCGTGTGAGTTGGGTGCTAAATGCCCAACCTATACCAAGGAAAGATGCTGACTCAGTCTTATTTTAAAGCCATAAGATAGATACAATAAAAACCTTTTGACTTTCTGTTTTGCTGTTTTTTCAGTTGGTATGAGTTAAATATCACTTTAACAATTTTCAGATATCTCAATTATGTAGAAAAAATCAGGAAAAAAATGGACCAGCAAGTGGGACATGGCCAATGTTGAGATAGTGAAGGGCCTTTCTTTACAAGAATGGGATGAAAGACGAGAGCTTTTAATTTATTTTTGGAAAAACAATTTGAGGAAAATCAATCAGACAAACGGAATTCCTTTTTGTATGGTCTTAACCGCAATTGCATGTACATGTACATGTACTCAGCAATTTGTATGCTTTTGTTTTATTCTTTTTTACCTCAGCTGACTTGTCAGTCAGCTGAGGTTTTTTTGAGGGTCCGTCGTCCGTCCGTCCGTCCGTCGTCCACAATTCACATTTTCGACTTCTTCTCCAAAACCGTCAGCCAGATTCACTTTAAACTTGGTGGAGATGTGCCTTGGGTGGGTCTCTACCAAGTTTGTTCAATTGGTCACGGTCCAGTGATTTTTGGATTTTTAATGAATTTTTTTGTTCTTTTTTGGGTAAATCTTAAAAAATCTTCTTCTCCGAAACTGCTTACCCAATTGCTTTGATATCACACAGGAACACTCCCTGGGACTCCTAGTTCTAAATTTGTTGACCAGGTGGCGCTGCGATTTTTTCCTAATTCTTTATGAATTTTTGTGTGTTATAGCTATTTTGGACTTCTTCTCCAGAACCGTCACTCAGATTAAGCTGAAACATGGTGGATATGTTCCTTATAGAAGGGTCAAACAAAGTTGTTCACTATGTGGGAATGCTGCAGATTCCTGAGTTTTAACGATTTTTTCAATTCTGGTACTTGTTGGTCAATGCAGCTTTCCTATTGATTACTATGGAAGTCAATGGGCATTCTAATGCTAATTCACATTTTCGACTTCTTCTCCAAAACCGTCATCCAGATTGACTTCAAACTTGGTGGCGATACACCTTGAGTGGATCTCTACCAAGTTGTTCAAATGGTCACGCTCCATTGATTTTTATATTTTTTTTTAATGCACCTTTACTATTGATTACCATGTAAGTCAATGGGCATTCTAATGTTAATTTACATTTTCGACTTCTTCTCCAAAACCATCATCCAGATTTGCTTCAAACTTGGTGGCAATGTACGTTGGGTGGGTGTCTACCAGGTTTGTTCCAATGGTCATGTTCCAATGAATTTGGATTTTTTTATGATTTTTTTTTCAAAAATCTCTACAAAAGTTTTAATAGGAAAGTTTAACATGGGAATTTCTTGTAATGGTCATAACTTTAATAATATTGACCAGATTTACTTCAAACTTGGTGGGGATGTGCCTTGGGTGGATCTCTATCAAGTCTGTTCAAATGGTCATGCTCTATTGATTTTTGGATTTTTTATGAATTTGTTTGTTCTTTTTGGGGGCAAACCTTCAAAATTCTTCTCCTCTGAAACCGCTCACCCAATTGCTTTGATATCGTTCATAGACACTCCTGGGGACACCTAGTTCCCAATTTGTTCACCAGGTGGCGCTGCAATTTTTTTTAAATGAATTTTTTGTATGGTTTTGCTATTTTTCACTTGTTCTCAGAACTGTCCCTCAGATTAAGCTGAAATGTGATGGATGTGTTGTTGTGGAAGGGTCAAACAGTTGTTTAGTAGGTGGCACTGCTTTGGATTCCTGATTTGTAAGGATTTTCAATTACGGTACTTACCAGTCAGTGGAGCTTTCCTATTGATTATTATGTAAGTCAATGGGCATTCTAATGCTAATTCACAGGACAACTGACACGAAATTTACTGTTTATTTGATAACTTGAGATCTGTTTTGAGTTAGCTACACATGTTAATTATTCTGTATGAAAGTCATGCTGAGCCAGTACATGAATGACCTTGACTTCGTTTGTGGGGTCACAGTGCAACATACATGAATTTTACTCTTCATTATAACTTGAGAACTACTTGAACTTTGATGTTGTACATGTAAGTGTTCTTCTATAAACAGTCAGACTTACTCAGAACATGGGTGTCCTTGATCCTTTCCCAAGTTCATAGAGCTGCAAGTGTGATGAATGTCAAGATCAGCTGAGGCACGGGCTGTTCACACAGCCCTCTTGTTTTTATTTTTAATTCGGTACCGAATGGAGAAAATGTATACTCAAGAAATCAAAGAGAAAATGGAAGTGTCAAAAAAAAAAAAAAAAAAAAAAAAAGGTTGAATCATTGAGTGGCAATTTTAGAAGGAAAAATAAAACAAGTTGACCTTAAAATAGAAGCACAAATATAAATTTTATATCCAGTGATTTTTGTGAGCTAATTTATATTTCATGCAGTGCATTTTTTTGCACTATTGTTTGGACCCATTATTCAGCAGTTGTAAGATGAGGCACTTGGCTGTGGTTTGTGCCTGCTCTGTGGGACATGATGAAAACATGGTTTCCTGCTACAGACAATACATTCTGAGTCAGATAATTGATGCAAGATATTTCTATGGTGTATCTCCTGTGTTTAAGAAGGACAGGGTTAAGAACGCAATTGTCAGTCTTTTAATGGAAATTGTTCATACCCCCACCACCACCACCCCGCCACCCCCCCCCCCCCCCCAAAAAAAAAGAAAGGAAAGATAAAAACTGGCCAAAAGCGTATTTGTTTCTGCTCAGTGTCACAGTCACAGGTGAATGATACAAACACCTTTATTGTACACTTTTGTGCCTTTCATGCCTATTGATGACATGTACTTGGTCTCAGGTCTTGGTTGGCTGCTTCTCTCATGTGGATAGATTATGGCTGCCACTGATCTGTTTCTTCAATCCCTGTAATTTGTACAAGATAGCTGGTGTAATGTTTCAACTTATCTCGGAGTAAATTGAACAATTTTGCTGCAGAGGATGAACTTTTCATTTGAGTGTCATGGAGGGATGAGCAAAAACTAACCAGGTGCCTCCTTTTTGTCACAGATACTTTGGGTGTGCTCATGAATTCTGTGTAACATTTTACTTGATAATCACTTGAAGCATAGAGCAACACATGCATCTAACATGACTATAAAATTGTCTTTCCTCCAACAATATTCAGAAAGCTTTAAAAACTAGTACACAAACCATCCCCAAAATGGCAGAATGGTATTGTATGGCCTTCTCTGTGAGTACATGTATTCTTTAATAGCTTTCATAGAATCTTGTCTCTTAATGTTTCGTGATATTGCCCCTTTAACTTATATTTTTTAATTGTCCCTATGTGTATACTCTGATCCAATAAATATACATGTACATTGCTTTCATTTGCTAGTTAAAAATTGTGTTTGAATGAAAAACACAAATAATGTATTTGCTTGCTATGTCTGAGTAAATTTCTTTACTTTAAAATGTAATGGCACTGCCGTGCAAAATGCTTCACACATCTCTCCGGACTGTTTTCAACATTTTGAGAAAAATTTGGGTGCTGTAATTTTTCAGGGCTATTGTACTAATTACAGTAGTACCTGCTATGAAGACCACCTCTGTTAAGAGACCACAGTAGTTTTTAAGACCACCCTTTCAAGACAATGGACCTTTCTTCATTACTTTATAAGCCTGCAATATTAGACCACCTGCCATATATGACCTATTTGTGGTGTTGGGGGTGGTCTTAAATTGCAGGTACCACAGTATCCTTTTTGGCTCTGGTCTTCAAGGCAAGTTATATTTATAAAATACTTGCCCCCTATTCTTACCCACTGGTCCCTGTATTAAAATCCCATCTATAAAAATGAAATATTTGAGTGGTCTTGCAGGCACATGCTTTGAAATTTTTTACATGCTCCCAACTGGAATTTTAGTTATCGTTGACTGGTGGACACTTGAATTGATGAGCCATGTTTAGTGGTTCATTGAAGTTTGAAATCTGACAGTCAGTTTATTTTACTAGGCACTTGCCTTAGTCTTCATCTTGAAAAACAAAAGCCACCAAAAAATTATGTAAAAGCTAAAAACATCCAGGTATTCTGCACAAATTTAGCACTGATTGGACAAAAACAATTTTTTGTTATACAAAGCTGTACACAATTGCATGCTGTCTGATGCCAGTTTAATGCAAGACACTCTTCAAATCAGATGAAGTAATTCTATGTATTGAAATTGTATAACCTCCATTTTTGGTACATTTCACATGGTCAGAAATTTGAGAAATCTAAACATTTGTTTTTATATGGGTATTCATTAAAAATAATAATGATAAAAATGACTAAAGATTCTACATGTGATCTTTTCAATTAACTCTTTCAGACAGGTCAGAATTATCATTAGGATCCCAGATTTGTATTCCTCGTAAAAAGACCTTTCATTCAAGTACCAGTATGCCACTAGTTCCAGAGAAAATATCCCAGGTCAGCAGCTTTTCTCAGTGCGCACTGTGCCCAATGCTTGCCGAGAAAAGCTGTTGACTCAGTCCAAAATTTGGCACTTTAAGAGTTAAGTATACAGAGCTTGCTAGTTGATGACAGGCTCAAGCCCCGCTGCCACTTCAATTGAATAAAGATGTTTAAAAAGTAAAGAGTACTTTGTGAATATACAGGGCATCCTTTTTCAATTTATCTGATTATGTCCCATTCAACAATATGTAGGATTATTGTGAAAGATAAATTGAAATGATATCCATCGATGAGTTTGGGCTGCTAGATCAAATTTTGTAACATTATGTAGCAAACTACATGTGTTTGTTTCACTTCTTTAGTTCCGTATCTACAGTCGTCCCTCATATGTTTCATGCACATTTGGTATGGAGGTGTAAAAATTTGAATTCTGCCATCAAATTCCATAGCAAATATAAAGCTGCGATCCTGCATTTCATCTTTTCTATAAACAGTGTACCTGATATAGTGGTAACATAACTAAGTCGGTGCATGGAGGCAAATTGAGAGACTTCACCTTGTTTGAACCAGCTGAGAAAGGCATTGTGGTTGCCTTCCCGATTGCACCAAAAATGTGGCATGAAAAGAAGGGTGGTGCCTCTTCATGGAGGGCCACAACACTCAAAGCTAATGTCCTGAGGGTATATAGAAAAACTTCGGTACACCCACCTTGTTGCCCAACAAATTTGCAGCCATCTTTCTTCATGCATTTGTCATCGTATATTTTGTGTTGAAATTTTTAAATGAAAGATTAATGGATGAATATGATAAATCAACCAAATAATTGTCATGCACTATAAATTGCAAAGGAAATACAATGTTTTGTCAATGAAGGTGCAAGTATTTAAGTAGACATATAAGTCATATTTGTGTGACAAAACTGAGACAAATAAGTTTTATATTTGTATTTTTCTTTTACCTTAGCTGACAAGTCAGGTGAGGTAAAAAAAAAAAAGGTCCATCATTCGTCATTTGTCTGTCCGTGTGTCGACAATTAACATATTCTACTTCTGCAAAACTGCCAGCCAGATTCACTTGAAACTTAGTGTGGATGTACCTTTTTTTCAAATGGTCACCTTGGGTGGGTCTCTACCAAGTTTCTTCAAATGGTCACGGTCTTAAGATTTTTTTTTGATTTTTTATAATTTTTTTGTTCAATTTTTTGACAAAATCTTAAAAGATCTCTAAAACCACTCAACCAATTACTTTGAAATTGCATTGTGACACTTCTGGAGACCCCCAGAGCCTGATTTGTTCAACAGGAGGGGCTGCAATTTTTTTCTATTTTTTTTTTGTTTCTCCAATTTTCAATCTTGATGGAAGTGAGCTTGTAGGAGGGGTAAACAAAGTGGTTCACTGGGTGTTGATACATCTGGATCCATAATTTTTAAAGAAAATTTCCATTTGGGTACCTGTCAGTAGGTGCATGCATTCTCATTGATTACCATGTTGGTCAATGGGGATTGTTATGGACATTCACATTTTTGACTTCTCCAAAACTGTCAATCAGATTCACTTCAAACTTGGTGGGGGTGTACCATTGGTGAGTCTTTACCAAGTTTGTTCAAATGGTCATGCTCCATTGATTTAGATTTTAAATGATTTTTTTTGTTAATTTTTTTACTAAATTTTTAAAATTTTCTTTAAAACTGCTCAGCCAATTGCTTTGAAATTGCATAGGGATGCTTCTGGGGACCCCTAGAGCCTAATTTGTTTAATAGGTGGCACTGCAATTTTTTTCATCTGTTTTTCAATGCATTTTTGTGTGTTTTTTCCATTTTAAAATTCTCAAAAACCATCACTCAAATTGTTCTGAAACTTATTGGAAATGTACCTTCAGTGAGGATTAATCAAATTGCTCACTAGGTGGTGACACTCTTGATCCCTGATTTTTAACGATTTTTTTCAACTTGGGTATTCGTCATCTATTCCTATTGATTACCATGCAGGTCAATGGGGGTTGCAGTGGAAACTCCCAAGTTTTACTTCTCCTAATTCCTCATCCCCTAGACTAGAGTGAGACTTATTATGGGTTGAATGCTGAGGTCAGCTGAGGGCTGGCTGTTCGCACAGCCATCTTTTTTTTTTTTTTTTTTTTGGTTGTTGTTGTTGAAAATCTACAAACAAACAAAAATCACATGACCATTACATTCAATTGATTCAAATTTTGTAGGATGGCTCAACATGTCCCAAGGTAGGTTTCTCTTCAATTTTGGCTTGATACAGTCTTCAAACTGAGGACGGTGATAACACAATGGATATGATGTATAGCAAACCTGGTGAAAAGGTCCTCGGGTATACCTGAATGGAATGAAAACTTTTTTTTCACACATCATATGTCAGTTGTGTGATCATGTAGGGCAGAAACCGGGTCTTGAGCAGTGGAGAATTAATGGCCAGGTGATACACTTGCATGATGATGACCGGCAGCAGCTAAGGTTCGGTCAGAAACGTTTTGCTCCAAATTTCATGGGAACTATGGTTGGGGAAAAAATGGAAACCTGTGATGCTTACCTGATTAACTTTGCATGCCGACCAATAAAGTGAAGTGTATGTTAGGAACAAGCAGAGTTGAAGTTGATTTATGTTGGGAGTTCAACTTGAATGGTCATTTATGGAAGGCTGCAAAGATGTTCACATTCGGTATAGCTATTACAGTTCAAGATCAGGCATTAGATTAATTCTGATTCATGTGTGTGCACACATACAATCTCCAAGGAGATTAATATGCGATGAAACACATGCTTGTCATGTAACTCTTTGAGTGTTGATCACAACAAAAGTCTGCTCATTTTAAGCACTATTATAATGATTCTGGCTTCATATTTCTCAAAACAAAAACAAACAAAAAAGAGACCTTTCATTCAGATACCAGCTTGCTTATATTTTCAGAGAGAAAAGAATGGTCCAAATCAACAGTTTTCTTAAGTGATCAGTGTGTGCACAGCAAAGCAGCTGACTCAATCTGAAAGGGTTAAATGCACCTTTTGCCTTTAAAATGCCAGAAGTTATGATTTGTATTTTTTTGTTTGTGGGTATTTACTTCGGGTTGGATTTCTCATGCGGGCACATACATGGCAGTGAGAGTAGTCAACAAGGCAATGCACTGGCTTTCGCCAATTAAATGATGCAGATGCACACAAGAAGAGCACTTCAAAGACAATTTTTTTTTCTTTGTGTGAGTCAGATGGTACCATTTGAACAGCAGTGTTTTATTCTGTATAAGGCTTCTCAGGGACTGATCAGAAAGTAGTGTCAGGAATTGGACATAATTAGTGTGAGGAATCAGACATAATTTCATGTTGAAAGTATCACCACTTCAATGTGGAGGCCAGATTAATCGTCCCTTGAATGGTAGAAAGTTTTATTTTTGCATATTGGATGCTTTACCATTTTTGTTTTTAGTAGGGCAATCATAAATATGAAATACCGGTATATTTTTTTGCTAGCATCAGAATAAAAAAGATTTGTCAGCTTGATTTCTGGGAGAATGAAAACAACACTAGTGGCAGTGTTGTGACTCCGTACAACATTTCTAGGCTGTCTAAACAGTGTAACTGTATGATGTCATAATGTGATTGCAATATGGTTTTCAACTGAGAGACCTGTACTTAGGATCCTGAACAGAAAGTGTAAGATACTCATGTACACATAACTTGCCCAATGGAGTCATGCTGTTACTTATTTCAGCACATTTATGTTTTTGGAAGTCAAGAGCTATAGCATTTTTCTTCTTTTATTTCCTTTTAATTTGTTAAGCACTGTTGGATAAGTAGATGTATATACATGTATGTGGAATAATCAGTTGTGGAAAATATGATAGGAAGAAACGTTGACAAGAAAGATACTTTTTGCAAATAGCAAAAATGTCTTGATAGCATGAATGTAACTTACACAAGGTGTCAGTAGGGTCCAGTAATCATGTTTGATCATGGAATTGCATCAAATAAATATGTCATATGTAAAAGTGAGCAAATTTTGTAAGATTATGAGTTTGAATAAACCTACCAACTGATGAAATTTGTCACAGTTGGGCATGTGACTTTGAAGTTTGATCAACCTGAAATTGAAATACAGAAGTTCTGCTTGAAAAGTAAGATCAAAGAAAACAGTTACGGATAACAGGTAATGAAAGAAATTAAGGCGAGAGGGTTGTACTTGTTTTTCAAATAATGGGTACATTTATATAATTCAAATAAGTTGGGTACAGTTTTGGGATATAGATATACTGTTTGTATGTGACACATCACATTATTTTGAAATCAAATACATAAGAGAAACAGCTGTCCTGTGAAGGAAAAAGTTGGCTGAAGGATGTAGTAGCCAAAATATTTTGAGCAAGAACGATTTCTCCAGTTGATATCCAGACTTAATTGTTGTTTTCCACCCTACTGTGTAAAGTCAGAATAGTTCTACTACATACTGCCATGAAAGAGTTCCAGTTATATTCTTGACATGTCTGTGGACTCTCTTTGAAACCAAGCTGAAGAAGTGGCATCAACTCAGGAGCAATCACGGGTCAAATGTAAAAGTACAATGCTAGAAGCTTTGCTTGGCATCAAATTGCGATAAACTGAAGTATAATTTATGTACAAAAGAAAACAAAAATACTTACATATGTAGTGTGTTCAATTTTATCTGTGACATGTTATTCGTTCATGGTGGCTGTGATCTACTAAGTGTTATGTTGTGGGGTTTTTCACTGTTGCAATTTTATCCACAATCCTCTGTACGTGAAGCATTTTGATAGTTACTTTAAGGTAAATGACTAATCTTCACAGCTTTTAGTCACTGTGTTGCAGAAGCAGACTCACTTTTGCACTGAAGTTCAATCATCATATCATGTAACAAAATCAAAAAGCCAACTAGTAGCTGATTGATGTGATACACACACCAAGTATTCAAAACATCTCTCCTGATCATTTGAGTGTGTCTCATTAGACACACTTCCAAAACTTGTTCATTTTCGCATGCAATAATTTAGAAAGTAGACTTACAACTTGCATACAACTAGTTATGAATCATTGGCGGGAATTTGCCAATACAAGTTTAATGGGCATTTTACAGATGCCTGTCTTGCTGGTAAGGCAACACTTGAAGGCTCCAGCTGCAGATATATTTTTTTTTTTGGGGGGGGGGGGAGCATTTTACTAATTGTATATACATGTATGTAGGTGCATGTGCATGCTGCATGGATTAGGGATATTTGATGTGGGGAGGGGATGTCATTTTACCAATTGTATACATGTAGGTATATGTGTATATGCATGCTGCATGGATGAAGGATACTTGGTATCACCCTTTTTCTCTTGAAGTACATTGGTAAGAAAGACTGAGTCAACAGGTTTCCTTGGTGTGGGTTGGGTGCTGAGCACCCAACCCATGTCAAGGAAACCTGTTGACCTGGGGAATGTTATCTTGATAGGTCTCGTGTACAATTCTCATTCGAGTTGTTTTTATGAGTCCACTTCAAGGGGCAACCATTATGTTTTTCGGTTGTCCATCTGTCCCTAGTGCTGTCTGCCAATTTGAAACGTTTGTTTGTGAATACAATATCTCAAGACTTATTGACCACCTGAAACGTAAATTTATCTCATTTGTACCTTGACATCATTTCTTGACTTGATTACATTTTGGTGACCTTGATCTCATTTTCAAAGTCACAGGCCCCATGTGTGTGTGTGTACAGATGGAAACAACAGTCAGTGCTTTGCATTGGAGTGCCTCCAGTTCATTACTGTTCCAATTAGTCTAAAACACTGAAGCAAATGACATTTGACGCCAGTATATTTTTGCTGGTTTAAGGGGGGAAGGGTTAACAATTGAAAGTCTTTTTACAGTGGCATATTGTTCCTAGATTAACTATGTTTGCATCTTGTTATTACACCTCAGTTTACCATCCTCATGTAGCTTTCTTCACACTAGCACACAGAGCCGATGTGCGTATGTGTTATTTATCATTTATACCTGATATACATATATACATATCTCTAATGTCCCACTGGAGAAACATTTAGTTTACAGGACGACTCTGCTTTGTATATGCCTTACTTCTATGTGTAGTCACCCAGGGCTTCCTCTCCTTGCCATACCTTTAACAAGTGAGTTTGATTGGTTAAAAATCACAGGGAGGAAACAGTGATCATTGTTTTACTGATTTTTCATATTTCCAATGAAATTATCAAGCACTACTTTATTTTTTCCTGGTTACCTGAATAGTCTGTGTGTCATGTAAATATCTCCTCCAGTGAAGTCCAGCGCATTGTGTTGATCATCATGGACCTAACAATGGTCTCCAGTCTGTAAGATGTGCATAATTTAAGCATAGTGACCAGTGTATGTGTTTTCTGTAGGTGGCCAAGGACAAGGATGAGATGGTGGAGAGAGAGTTTAACCGCCTGCTGGAGTCCACCTCCTTCCTGTCACACCAGATGGACTTCAACTACCTCAACGGCAAACCAGTGTCCCTGGGCCAGGCCCTGGAGCTTGTCATCAAGTAAGCATCTTGTAGTCAGTCAAAGCTCTGTGTACCGTTTGCTGAACAAATCTCACTGGTTATCTACTGTGACAATACAGGGAATATATAAACTGTAGTGAAATAAGACAAAAGTGGTGCTTTTTTCATTTAGTTACAAATTAGAGCCCTAGAATATATGCAATTCAGAATGCAATGGTTTGCAGTACATGTACCTTTGACAGTAGTTCTGAGGGTACCATTCTTGAAAAACTTAGTTTATACAGTGTTTGTAATAAGTGCTCAGTATTTTCCTTTGTAGAAAGGATTTAAAAAAAAACCTGATGGCATTTAGTAGGGTTTTTTTGGTAAAAAAGGTGTCTGTTTGAATTTTTTTTGCCAGCAATTCATGAAAATAGATATATGATATACTGATGATGAGGGCAAACATTTCTCTCAAGCCACAATTTTACTCACATGGGAGTGTTTTAGTTAAATTAAGTACAAAATTCTTTAAACCGATAGGGACTTGGTAAATAACTCTTTTCATGTCCCATCCACAAAGTGGTAGGCGATATAGTACTGGGTTCCAACTGTGTGTAAATTTGCCCATCCATCCATCTATCCTTCTGTACAGAACAACTTTGTCCAGGCCATAAGTTAGGAACTATTAGCCTAGCTCTTACTTGGTACTGTGGTAGATGTGCTGTTACATGAAAGTTAGGTCGCTATGTCACATATCTGGGTCACTGTGACCTCTCAAATTATTTACAAAGTAGTTTTTGTCTGTTTGGCTATTTCCCCAAACCTTGTCACACTTTACATAACTGTTATTTATTGAAGGAAAGGTGAGGGGGGGGGGTGCAGGTAGGGTCAGCAGCACCATGTTCAGCACAATCTGGGCACATTGGGCCCAGTACACAAGAGAAAAGCTGTTGACTTGCCTAGATCACTTACCGATATCATTGTCCATGGAAACGAGAAGACAGCATTAATGACATTGGACCATTTCTGGTAATTGCAGTGGGAACAAGCAAACATATACATGTAGTTGAATTTTATTCATAATGCCATGACACCAGGACCAGATTTTTTTTTTTTTAATTTTTGAACCTTCTCACAAACACTCCAAACAAAAAGTCAAAGCAGTGTCTGTGACTGATAAAATGTTCTGCTGATGGGTGTATTTCATATTTTGGTAACAGATTACAGGAGAAACACGTAAAAGAGAAGCAGTGTGAACACCAGCGCAACATCATTGAACTGCAGGAAAAACTGAAGAAGAACCAGACACAGGTGAGAAAGTGAACTGGCTGTACACAAAGGCTTCCCCGCTTTCTTTTCCAATGACCGTAAAACATAGAGGCAACCACTGTCTTCAGGTCAAATCTCGCTTCATTTGAAACAGTTCCTGATGAAAAAGTATCAACCATATAGGGACATGTAATAATTCATGTGTGATCCAAATGTTTCTATTCCACAATTTTTATTTTTAATCATTTCTGTAAAAAATAACCACAAGACATATTGAGATACTTTTCTGCTTAGTTCAAAGGTTTAAGCATTGAAAGTTTTGGGGGTTTTTTTGTACAT
The DNA here is from genome assembly GCA_964020975.1 of Hermodice carunculata. Lineage (NCBI taxonomy): Eukaryota > Metazoa > Annelida > Polychaeta > Eunicida > Amphinomidae > Hermodice > Hermodice carunculata. Next base: position 41,350,857 of record OZ026614.1, read on the forward strand.
AAAGTTAAATTGTTGATCTATGTGCAAGTGCCAAGTCATATCACTAAGTTAAGTTTCTCTTGTGTTTCTTTGAAGCAAAAAATAAGAACATGTTCTGTACAAATCTGGGTTATTGTAAAGCATACCGGCACATTTACACATAATCTATGTAAATGAAAATAAGTAAGTTGCAGTATAAATCAAACTTTGTTGGAAAATCATTCAGGCCTGTGTGACTGGATCAAACACTTGAAAGGAATAGAATCCATATATATGCAGTGCAGTTTTCCCACACCATGATGAAATGATCAGCACAGCAGAATAAAAACTTTGCCAGCCGACTGTTACTGTAATGTTTTCAAAATGTGACAGATGAACATTTCTAGGCATCACCTATATATTGATTACTATTTTTTGCAGATGTTGACTTTGAGAGACAAGATCGAGGAACTGAACAAGCAGTGGAAGGAAGCCTCTGAGGTCAAACAGCCCCGAGACATTACAGCAGAGTTTCTAGTCAACAGCAAGCTTCGGGACCTGAAAGCAGCATGCAAGGTATGGCTGAGTCTGTGGATTACACTACTTGGTATGGGTCAGTCTCTGGAGCACATTACATGGTATGGGTCAGTCTGCGGAGCACAATACATGGTATGGGTCAGTCTGTGGAGCACAATACATGGTATGGGTCAGTCTGTGGAGCACAATACATGGTATGGGTCAGTCTGTGGAGCACACTAAATGGTATGGGTCTGTCTGGAGCATACTAAATGGTATGGGTCTGTCTTGAGCGTACTAAATGGTATGGGTCTGTCTGGAGCATACTAAATGGTATGGGTCTGTCTGGAGCATACTAAATGGTATGGGTTAGTCTGTGGAGCACACTAAATGGTATGGGTCAGTCTGTGGAGCACACTAAATGATATGGGTCTGTTAATGGAGTTACATGTATATGAAATGGTGTGGTGCATAAGGTGAAGTACATGCTTAATGGTGTGGCTTCTTGTATCATACATACTCTATGTTATGGCTCAGTCAGGTGAGTACACTAAATGGTGCCGCTAGTCAGTTGAACATACTAAACAGGCATGTGAAATTTCAGATATTTAGCTGATTTCAGCCGTTTTAACACCCAATTTCAGCTAAATTGATCATAATTATATGTCCATCATATTTCATATTAGTTCAGCTATTTTGAACCTCAATTTTTCTTTGATGTGGGGGTATTTCAGATAGATTGGTGATTTTCAGATATTTTTTCTAACTGGCCACTCTCATGCCTGGTAGGTCAAGGGCACTTAATGGTATAGGACAGTCAAGTGTATTATATGTTTGGGCTCAGTCAGTGAAGTATACTAAGTGGTATGACTCAGTCGGTCAATATACTCAGTGGTATTGCACATTCAGTGAAATATAGTAAGTGCAATGGCTCAGTCAGTCAAGGACATTAAACAATATGGTTCACTCAGTCAAGTATGCCCAATGGTATGGGTCATTCAATTAAGTGAACAGTGCTTCCTCTTTCTAAGCCCCACATTGCAGGGTGAATCCTGACATAACATGATTGGGTCCCTTGGCTCCCACTGAAGTGCTCATCCTATTCTACGTTGAATGTTGTCTCATCACAAGGTGGTTTTGCAGAGGCTACATGGTCCACTCCATTGACCTTAGCATCATGGTTACAATGAGGAAGCACAGTACTAAATCTTATGGCTTGATCAGTCTAGTATATTAAATGATATGACCCAGTGAGCTTGATTTATTTAATGGGATGGATCAATCAGTTGGTATGCTAAATGCTACGTCTGAGTCACTCGGGTATACCAAATGTATTTTTAAGGCAGGATTGCCACTGCAACTTGGTTAAGAAATGTTTGTAAACAATTGCTTAGTGAAGATTTGACACAGGTGGTTCTTGTTGGGTATTAGTTGCAAAATGGAATAGTCAAGGACAATGGTATGTAGATATTCCAAGTCATTCTCTTGCAGTACGACTTACTCATTCTGAGCTTACATTTACACAAAATAGTGCAAAATTTGGTTAAATATAGAAGATCATCCTCTTTTCATGAGCAGTAGCAGTCCTCTTTTAGAAACTTAGGTTGGCTGTTGTGTGTTTGCATACAAAAAAAGTAGCCTAATATTTTTGAGCAATTTTTATTATAGCAGTCTGCCTATCATGCCTAAATACTCAAATTTATACTGAAGACACATTGGTTTATGTTGCAGGAGTATGACCAGTTAGCAGAACAGCAGAAGGAGATTGCTGATAAACTGCAAGAATTAGAAGCTTCTCCACCCAGGTATGCATTTTCAAGATAAACAGATAGGATTGTACAAATATTATTTCAGTATCTACAGAAGAAGAAGAAATGTAAGAAAGGTCTTTGATAGTAAAGATTATTTGGCACTTGTAAACTATGAGGCACATTCTGTGATATACAAAATTCATGGACTTTCTTTATATCTTTTTTGGTACACAAGGCAAAGCAAAGTAAACAGTGGGTTTCATGGGGTTCATTTTGAATGAAGTTGGTAAGGGCTGTCAGGTTTTTTTGTTCCTTTTGAAAAATGTTGTCACCAGTATTTGTTGCAAAAAGGACAAAATATGAACTTAATTATGTAAAATGAGGCCAAACTTACACAAAAATTGCATTTTGCCTTTCTGAAGAAATAAAAAGAGTTGGAGATTTCTGAAATTGTCATGGTTGGTATCGAGAAACTGGCCTTTTTTTAAATGTGTGTGTTTATTTGCTTGTTCTTTTTTTAATCTTTGCTTTTATTGATTTTTTTTGGGGGGGGGGGAGAGGGAAGGCTTACACTTATTTCATTGATATCAGGACTTTGTTCCAGATTTGTTCAGTGAATAACAAAAGTGGGCCTCCATGAAATGAAATGGCACCGAATAGTTTAGTGATGTGTTACAAAACAGAGAGGTATGGCTACTATCAAAGGTCAGCATTCATGTGGCCTCTGTCTACATTTTCAGTGATGTATATTTATCATCCCGAGACCGACAGATACTGGATTGGCACTTTGCTAACCTGGAGTTTGCCAATGCCACTCCACTTACAACACTGTCACTGAAACACTGGGATCAAGATGACGATTTTGAATTTTCTGGGAGTCACTTAACAGGTGTGTACTGTTGTGCTTTCCAAACTATTGTAGAAGGTATCGGAAGTCAGCCCTGTCTGAGGGACCACTTCAGTGAAGGGATCACCTTTATTAACCCCAAAGGACCTAAGTATGATGTATTGGTCAGCAGCTTTTTCCCGTTAAATGTCACTAGACCCATTATACTGGGTGGCTGCTTGAGACAGGTTTCACTTTATATTCAAAACATTTTTCATGTTGTTCTGCTTAATGACTGTTCATGCTGATGACTGAAGTAGTCCCTGTGCTTTTGGATTTAATGTATTTAAAAGTGGAGACTTGTTCTCTCAAATAACTTACATTCACACATGTCTTGACAATTTAAGTAAAACTCATGCTGTATAGTTTGACATTTTGTGTTGTTTTAGTGCGGAATGGCTACTCCTGTGTCCCGGTGGCTCTGTCTGAGGGCTTGGACATCAAGCTAAACACAGCTGTACGACAGGTTCGCTACTCATCAACAGGTACACTCATCTTTTGTTTCTTTTTTCTTTTTCACACACAGATTTCCAAGCAGATACATAAGTAATGTGTAGAAGTCATCTAGAACTGCACTGAAGGTGTGATTGTACAGTTATATGTATGTTGCATGGAATATTTATAGAAAGTTCTGCCATTTTCTGAATGAATGAAAGACGGTTGTTTACACTCAGACCACTGGTGTCTGTTTAATGTAAAAAGTAAATTTGTAATACTTAGATAGCCAAATTCTTGATGTAATTAAACATTAAAAGGCTTACATGGTGTATGATATCATTCGAAATAAATTCTATCATTACCAAAAGTCAGTACTTTGATGATCTGCAAAAGCCACCAAGCCGATAAAGTATTACGTACATGGGAAAAGACCCATGGAAGGGGTGGTGGGGTCGAAGGTGGGAAGGTTGCAACCACAGTTGGGAAGAAACCAGATAATACTTTCATAACTGTCCCTTTATGCTAAAATTACAATGATGCTTCACAATTAATTTAAACCATTATAATCACATTACAAAACTACACCATCACATGGTTTACAATAGAAAAAAAAAAATTGACAACACATCATGCAAATACCATGGTAGTCCTCATTGCACATTGGCTTTTTACAAGGCACCGGTAACACACATTTTGTTCTCCAACAGGAGTTGAAGTGGTGACCACCCATGCACGCTCCAACAGTAACCCCATCTCCTACAAGGGTGATGCAGTCCTGTGCACCCTACCCCTGGGGGTACTGAAGGAGTCCCTGAGGGGCAATGGCATTAACAGTGTACAGTTTATACCCCCATTGCCTGAATGGAAAACAGCTGCAGTTCAGAGACTTGGCTTTGGTAATCTTAACAAGGTAAGTGTTCATTTCAGTTTTTCCCATCAAGAATAGTCGTGGTAGCCTTATTGCAGGCAGATGATTATTATTTTATCAGCCTAAATCAGATGTTTGTATATTTAGTATTGTGGATGTATTTTAGTGACACTCTCTCGGATTTTTTTTTTTTTAAGAAAGTTAACGTTTCTGAAGGGAACTTGTTTGCTAACAGTCATTTAGAAGTGGAATAATCCATAATCCATGGATATGTCCATTTCATATAGAAACCTTGCCAAATTAAACAAATTGGTGTCATACTGGAAAGCAAAGTAATGCGATAGGACTTTCCAGAAAAAACATCAAATGGCAAACAAGGATACAATGAAATGAATTAACTTTTGGCCATGATGCAAAGGCAGGGACTGCTGGTACCATTAGTCAGATGCTAATGTTTCCTTTATTTGGCTCATGAATTTTTCAAATGGCGAAGTTATTTTAATGTGAATTATATAAGAATCGGGTCCAATTCTGGAGCGAAGTTATTTTAATGTGAATTATATAAGAATCGGGTCCAATTCTGGAGTGATTACTGTTCCCTTCGCCCCCACTGATTTGGCAACAAATTTGGAAGGCCTACATCTGTCCCTGCAAAGGCAGAGTACAATATGCTTATTTCATATTGGGGTATGTGACAAGGGATGTAATATACTATAGCAGTCACCCTGTAACAGTGGCCCTCTCACCAAGGGCCATCTATCTTGTGGGGCCACCATCTGTTGTATGCACATAGTGTCCATTCTTACTTCTCAAGCAAGGCCATGTCTGTGATGTGGCCACTTTACTAGTGCAGTTTGCCTTATTTGAAGGAGATGACTATATTTCATCATCCAAAGTATATACTTGTATGGTCATGTTCAAATGATCTCTGTTTTTCAGGTGGTACTTTGTTTTGATCGTATCTTCTGGGATCCCAATGCCAACCTGTTTGGCCATGTGGGCAGCACCACTGCCAGCCGTGGGGAGCTCTTCCTCTTCTGGAACCTGTACAAGGCTCCTGTGCTACTGGCCTTGGTGGCAGGGGAAGCAGCAGCCATCATGGAAAATGTCAGCGATGATGTCATTGTGGGCAGGTCCATTGCTGTACTTAAAGGCATCTTTGGCAACAGTGCAGTGCCACAGGTAAAAACTTGTGTTATATGTGGTCCACTTTCTTATGCTTTATAGCTACCATAAAATTGAAGCATGCAGTCACCTTGAGGTGTTAATAAAGGAAGACATGACCATGACGTATAAATGCTTGCATATAATTTATAATAAAATAGAATCAAATAATAATAAAATACAGGTATATTCAAGATAACTAAACTGTTTTTTTTTTGTGTGTGCATGTGCATGCTACAGCAGTCTGACACTGTGATTGTTTCTTCCTACAGGTGTGAAGTGTTACAGTCTTTGTAAATAAATGGATGCTATGAGAAATTTATATTTCAGAACCCTCACCAAAACAAAATTGCCAAGAATGTGAAGAAATACTCCCAATTTAATTGTAAAACTGATCCATGTTTCCAGTTAATTATTTTTAAGTGAGCCTGCTAATATTTGTAGCCATGCGCAAATGAAAAGTGGCAGAGTTTTATGGTGTCCTAGAAATGTTGTCTTTTTTGTGATTGGCTAAAATGTAGCTTAGCACAAAACAGTAACTTTAACACCTTGATCTCTTGAAGCCTAAGGAAACCGTGGTGACAAGGTGGCGAGCTGACCCCTGGTCTCGGGGGTCCTATTCCTATGTGGCAGCAGGCTCATCAGGTAGGTGATCATGACTGCTACACCCACAACCACACCCACACCCACATCCCACCACCACCTCGGACACACATGCCCAGACACACACACAAAGGCAGCTGTAACTTTTGCCAAAGATAAATACAGAGTGAAACTTGCCTTGAGAGACCACTGCAATATTCACCGGAAATTCTGTGAGATTTTACTCAAATTTGACAAGATAGCCCTTGAAAAGGCAACTGGTGATATCATATACTATCACTGGGTTCCTTCAATGAATTGATATATACTGGTCAAAAGTTACCCCCCCCCCCCTCCCCAGGAGAGGGAGAGCTTAACTTTTTTGTACAGTATATTATAATAGGAAAGAAGAAGTGATGGTTTCTCATACTATCTGTACTTCTCAGATCAATATAAAATTAATGTATTAGTGGGAGGGGGAGGGGGCCCTCCTGTGCCTTGCTTCATGGGCATTTTGGTAAGATTGGTATTCTGTACTTGTCTGATTATTTTGTTGTCTGGTGATACAACAAAGACAAGAACTCAAAAAAAGAAAGAGAAAGAGAGAGAGAGTTACTGTGGAAATTGCACTGTTAAATGGACAACTTGGGAGAATGTATGGATAGAAGAGAGATGTCTGACTGGGGTACAGAATAGATTGTTATGTCTAGTACTGCTGTTGACCAGGGTAGTGTCAAGGCAAAAATGTACAATAACGTGATTAGCTGTAAACCAATAAAGAATTACCATCTAAAGTAGGGGTATACTAATATATAACACACATTTCTTGAACCATATACCTTTATACTAATTACATTTGATTTTAAATGCTGTGCTCATGAGAGTTGTATGTATTTTGCAGGTAATGACTATGACTTGATGTCCACCCCAGTCACCACAAACCCGCCAGCTCCAGGTGGCCCACAGAACCCAGCCAACCTGCCCAGACTCTTCTTTGCGGGAGAACACAGCATCAGGCAGTATCCTGCCACCGTCCACGGAGCACTTCTCAGTGGCCTGAGAGAGGCTGGACGAATTGCAGACCAGTTCTTGGGTGCTCCGTATGCTTTACCCCAGCGGCAACCAGGACCCCCTCATGTGTCATGAATGAGGACCATCAACTTACATTGCTAGCCAGCCATATTCCACAGTGTTGCTATCCGGTGTAATCACACAATTGTAGATGAGGTGGAACACCAGGCTGCAATACTGAGTGGACCAATTAACGACAAAATGAAAGTCGAGAAAATTTGTCCTGTGTAAATGTACATTTCAGGGCATATTACCACCACCAAAGACAAGAGATTTGCCAGATTATCATCTTGTGTACACTGTGTGTAGAAATAGTATTGGATGGAAGAGGTGTTAGTGGACCAGATATTATGAAAATGAGGTACATGCTGGCATTACATGTATGGCGTCAGTGTGGCATTTGGAAGGTGACGTGGGCAACGGGCATTCGGAGAACTTGACTAAAAATTTGAACTTAAACACTAAACAGAGCATGTAAATCAAACAAGTGCTTTTTTTTTTTAACTCTGTTTGAATATTTTACACAGCGATGTGCTAAAATTTTGTAACTGTGCTTTTCTGTATTCTGTGTGGCAGCAACGAAGACTAAGACATAAAGCACATCATAGATCAGCATCAGTATGCATTACTTGACTTCTGATTTTTTGTGACAAGATCTACTGTTAGAACAAAGAAATGCCTACTTCAACAGATTCACAAACAACTGTTGACCCCTGTACACATTTCAGTAGTATTTATTTTGTAAGGATTAAAAGAAAACCATAGAAGAATACATTTCATGCCTCTCAGCATTGCCATGGTGTGTACTGCATATGCTCATCTGGCCAGAATATAAATCAACGGACTGCTCCCAGATGTTAGTCACAATCACAGACAGACTGAAATTGATGACATATTTATTTGCCAATGTGTTCAGCAGTATCACAGCCATGGAGAGGTGACCTGACATCGGCACATTTTCTGATTCCTTTGCTGTCATGAAAGCTTTTGTAGTTACTGGACAGAAACTGCTTTGTGTTTGTGGCAAAGTGGACATTTAGATCTTACACCCTATGTGTAGAAATGAGAAAAATACACATTTAAAAAAAATTATTGTGTTTGTTGTTATTCATATAAAGATGCTTATAATTAAATATGTAGATCAAGTAATTTCTTTACAGGCATTGAAATTAAACAGTTGCAGTAATATTCAGTACTTTCTAGTTTGAGCACAAATTACAACAAATGATTCACCAATGGCTACCAGTTTGAATAATATCTGTTAACTTTGAATTCTTTTGGTCAGTTTCTTGGGCGTCAATTTCATGTGCTTGGGATTTTGTGATTATTTGACCAAGAACACCACAATTTGATGTAAAAAAAAAAATCATGAACATTTTTTTTATGTACAGATGAATGGAGTGTATTCATAAATATTTTGGTTATTTAAATATTACTGAAAAAGGAAGTGATTAAAACGTTTTCTTAAAAGGTGTCCAAATCTTTTTACCAATGTATATATACATGTATGTATGTCCTACAAACATATATGAGAACCATCCTGTTTGAACAACATGCTGATATTTTTTAAGCTAGTTCCATTTGTAAGGTGAGGTTTTTGAAATTTCTGAACTTGTCTTTTTAAAAAGTTTCCACAAAATTAAAATGGATAAAAGACTCTTGTCGCTGGACATGGTGTTGTTGCGTTCAAAGATGTAAGACCAAGTCATTTTCAAAAATTGTGATCTTGACTTGGGGGGGGGGGGGGGGGTCCCTATGCACCCATTTTTTGCAACACCACTACAATAGTGTATGTGCATGAAATGCATGAGTGAATACGTAGAACAATAGAAAGTCTGGCAAACTTTGATAAATTTGAATAAAATTTATATTCCACCATTGACTAAGCATTTCAGAATTAAAGTACGTAAAGCAACAAGTGTGAATGAAAAACTTTCTTTTCAACATTTTTCATACAAAATGTATCCCTGGTATCTGGGGGCAATTTCTAGGAAAATTGTACATCTTCCTAGCGTATTTCTTTGTAAATACCCACGCCCTTGCAGGACATCAGGCAAGACTAGTGGGGCGTGACGTGTATTCAGTTATTAACAGGCCTATGAAACCATTGTTCTTTTATACTCGCACATGGGTTATTGGGTAATACATGGCTCTTCATCTGTTTGTGATCAGCAGGCCACTGTTAACCTACCAAGACTGATGTTTGATCATTGGTTGCTATGTACATAGTTTTGAAACAGCTTGGAGTGATAGCATGCTAGGATGAAGATGCTTTGTCATCTATGAATCCAATGTCCAATTTTGGGAAGTCGACAGAAGTAGACATTGCCCGATGACTGAGAACATCAAGTTTCCTTTCTATGTGGTTCAGTCTCCCAACCACTGTTCTCAGAAGATTTGTTGTTTGATTTAACTGAGATGACAGCTCCTGCTGTTTCTCTTCCCAGGTGGACATAAATTCCTGCACCTCTTGCTCCTTATTCCTCCTCTCTTCATCCTCATGGTCATCCTGAAGGAGATTAACATTCCATATTATTCCTATTTAGCACCCACGAAATGTGAGACTCTGTTGAAGACCAGTGTGTTGAATATAAGATCTTTTGCATAACTAACGGTACAAAACTAGAATATATTATTTTAGCATCTTGTGTGTCATAGTAATGAAAGAGTGGATGAAAAAGGGTATAATATGGTACAGGTTAACTTTTACATCAGATAATGTAAATTACATGAACATACATCAAGAAACTTCAAGGTTTTTCATTGGTACTGACACCAGTGTGACCTTGAATTATTTAACATTGAAAATTTACACTTGTTCACTCATGTCAACCAAAAGCACACAGACATCAAGTGTTGTCTGCTTCAATGTGTTTTCCTAACTTGCTCCTTGATGGACAAGTGAGAATTTTACAAGATTCTGAAAAGTATTTATATAGAATGCCCAAAGTCAATGGATTAACTTAGTGTGGATTGGGTACAAACTTGTGCCAAGCAGACCAGGAATAGGTTCAACGAGTTTTGTACTGTCACCTTCAAGGAAGTTGTTTTTTTTTGTTTTTGTTTTTGTTTTTGTTTTTGTTTTTGTTTTTTTTTTTGTTTTGTTTTTTGTTTTTTTTTTGGTTTTGTTTTAGTTTTTGTTTTTTTGTTTTGTTTTTTTTTTGCTTGTAATTTGTTTTGCATGTATGTTGAAGTAAAAGGCTTGTAGGTTGATATAACCAATTGGAAAAAAAGCTGATAACCCATTAGAATCAGAAAACTATTTCTTGAGCACTGCTAAAATTTGATGGCAAAAGTTAACAACTTGCACCATTTTATAAAATAAATATATATCAAATGTAAAGTTATGAAAAGGAAGTTACATTATTTCTTCATAAAGAAGTTAATAATGTTGTACTGTGAGATTACATACACTGTCATGAAATAGAGCCGAAGCTATGGCCTTTGCTGACAAAGGACCAGACATCAGACGACTTAATTTATGGTAAAGGTTGGATGTCACTTTGTTTGGCCATATCAACTGTTTAGCAACTACAGTGTTGAACTTTCTCCTTAAAGTTTCTGGAAGCGACATTTCAACATCCAGAGCCAGTTCCACCTGCAATAAAAAGTATCACGTTACAAGATCTTTTGCTGATTTTATCTCTGTACAAGATCATTTGCTCATGCTATCTTTGTACAAGATTATTTGCCGATATTATCTTTATACAAGGTCATTTGTTTTAACATACTTTTTTCAGAAAGATATACAAAAATTGTCACTCAACAGTTAGATTAGAGGGCCTACCCCTATATATATTCCTCTTGTGGGAACAAAATCATTTACTATGAATGATTAATGACAACATTTTAGTGTTTGATTTTCTTCTATTTGTAGTACCCTACAACTTCAAATGAAAACAATGAATTGGTTAAGAAAAAAAAATGCTTTTAAGTGATTGTGAATGCATTTGATGGATTGAATGAAAAACACATACTGTTGCAACTTAAGTTGGATCCTGGTATTGTGAAGTTGGAATTCACATTTATTAATTTTAATTATGAATGAAAATATAATGGATATTGTCCCAATACATGTACCTGCATTGCTAATTTTTTAAATCGAGCATGATCTTGTATTTCCTGTACATCCCCAACAGCCAGTCCAGTCTGCAAAGTTCATAAACATTCATTAGTGTGTGAAAAGCAATGCATGTGCCAAGAAATATGGTCATAAATTAAGACAACCATATGTCCTGTTGATATAAAGTAACATGACACAGCCAGGCACAGTTCTTTTCTTCGTATTTCTTAAGGAATTTCTTGAAAGATTTAAATTGAAAGCTTTCATGAGTAATGGTTCAATACTTTTACAAGAATTAACAGAACACTCTTTTGATTCCTCTCTCCCCCCCCCCCCCCCCCAAGTAATTAAAAATCGAAGTCCTTAAAAGCCTGGCTTAGTTTTGATTTTTATTGTGAGTGTGAATGTATCAGCAATACTTAGTGGACCTTCATCATTGGTGTTTTTAAAGATTGTTTGTACTTGCTTAGTCATTATTTTGTTATTATAAAAAGTGCACAGCACCATGTTCCTTCTCCCTAGTGTGCGGTCTGTATTTGTGTGAAAATGATGACTCCTCCCTCATAAAAAGGTTATGTGTAGTATTAATTGAGTTGTTAACATATACTGAATAATTTTGCACCTTCCTGATTTACACAGAGGTGTACTCTGCTGATCAACAGCAGATGCACAGTTATTGGCAAACTTACACTGCTACTCCTGCAAACCTCAATGCCATGGCCAGTAGCTCTCTGCTCATGATACAGTGGTCCCCTTCTAAAAGGCCCCCCTCAAGAGAGGCCACCCTCTCTACAAAGGTCACTTCTGTATGCCACAAATGTAGTATTTCAATTGAATTGCCCCTGGCAAGAGAGGCCACCCCTTTAATGTGGCCTTTTTTGGTAACATTTGGGGTGGCTTTATTAGAGGGGGACCATTGTACTCGTTTGCATGCAAACTCAGTTTTTTTATAAGAGTTGTGTGGACATCCTCAATTTTGCATCTGGACACCTTGTGCCCCTGCCTTGGAAGATCACCTACTTTGAAAGACCACCTTTTCAAGCTACTGTTCTTAGTACTTTTTATGTCATTTATATTTCCTATTAGACCTGTAGAGCCCACGATTTGGGCAGCCTTACGGGAGGTTTCACAGTACCACCAAAGTATTGCGAGTTGTGAAGGAAAAGAAAGAAGAGTCAATATAAAAATGCGTACCAGTAAATTCATTATGATAATTGTCATCATGCATAGGAAGACCAGGAATAGACCAAATGTCAGAGGTTCATAATACACTGCGGTTTTGTGATCAGTTTCCTCGTGAAACAAGGATTCGTATTCCACCTCTCCTATCATCATTACCCCTGTCTTTACAAAGGAATATGTTGGCGTCTTGAAGGGTTCCTGAAAGTATGCAGGTGAGAAATGGTTGTAAAAGTTACAAACTCGCATGCATCTTCGCGTGGGGTTGTTTTTCAGGTAATTTCGACCGAGAGACAAAGTGTTTTCTGATATATTTATCAATGTATTCATTCATTTCCATCCTGTCATGTCTGGGAGAACGTGTTTCTCGCCGGGTACCATATGGTAAGAAATCGCATACATTTTACTCAATTAAGTGGTTTTATCTTTAATTTACTTAATATCTACATGCACATTGTTTAAGGTAAGTAAAATGTATAATGTATGACTAGGTTTTCAGATTCATGAAATGTGTATCGGTCTACTTGATGCATTTCCCCTACAGATCTCAAATAAATAATTGATGTCAAACTGATATTGAACTATTTCTTGTATCACACCACCTACAAGTACCTACGCTATATCCACTTGAATAGTATACATCTGTACTTACCTGATTCCTTAATAATATATGGAAAGTGAATCCAAAAGCGAATATAAACATGGAGAAACAGAAGATAAAGAATTTGGCAAAGGTGACAAAAACCTCTCCAACCATCACGATATAAAGTCCAACACGGGGGAGCCTCCGCAAAAAGAGAATCAAGTTGATCCATGCCACGAACATGCACATGGCTCCCAGTTGCCACTGCCACGGCTGAGAATACAATCACAACACTTTATCCCTAGTTGTTTGATTTTTGTAAATTGACAACATGCAGTTACGACAGTCGTTTATCCCATTTCAAGATTCTGCAAATAGATTCTGATACATTCAAGATAGTTTATGTGGTAGATTTTGTCAAAATGCAAACAAAAGTAATGTGGTGTAGTTGCCATGTATGAATCGCATTCTACATGTATTTGTCATATACTGTTTTGAAACGAATAGATATTTATATATTTAAAGTGTGTGTGTCAACACACACATTTCTGTTTTCCCTAAAATTCTTTCTTTCTTTCTTTCTTTCTTTCTTTCTTTCTTTCTTTCTTTCTTTCTTTCTTTCTTTCTTTCTTTCTTTCTTTCTTCCTTCCTTTCTTTCTTTCTTTCTTCTTTACCAGCAAATTTGTCTTTCTTTCTTTCCTTTCTTTCTTTCTTTCTTTCTTTCTTTCTTTCTTTCTTTCTTTCTTTCTTTCTTTCTTCTTTACCAGCAAATTTGTCTTTCTTTCTTTCTTTCTTTCTTTCTTTCTTTCTTTCTTTCTTTCTTTCTTCTTTACCAGCAAATTTGTCTTTCTTTCTTTCTTTCTTTCTTTCTTTCTTTCTTTCTTTCTTTCTTTCTTTCTTTCTTTCTTTCTTCTTTACCAGCAAATTTCTTTCTTTCTTTCTTTCTTTCTTTCTTTCTTTCTTTCTTTCTTTCTTTCTTTCTTCTTTACCAGCAAATTTGTCCGACACTTTTCTCGGACACTATCATACATAGGAACTCCAAACTTGGCATGATTGTACCTCCATACAAGGACTTTGACTATTTTATACTGAGGAATGAATATGTTAAAATTATGCAAATTAGAAGCATCTGAAATTTTAAATCTTGAATATCTTCAAAAGTATAATAGATAGAGATGTCATTCCAATTTCTACGAAGAGGTTATTGGCCATTGCGCACGTAATGAATCTACAACAAAAGTTGTAGCAATTTAAATTATGCTCATTAACAGCATTTGAAATTTTAAAACTTGAATATCTTCAAAACTATTATAGACAGATGTGTCATTTCAACTTCTACTAGGGGGTTGTTGACTATTGCGCATGTAATGAATCTAAAACAAAAGTTGTAGTAATTTAAATTATGCTAATTAGCAGTATTTGAAATTTTCAATCTTCAATATCTTCGACACTATATGATAGATAGAGATGTCATTCCAACTTTTACTCCTGTGTTATGGAATAGTCGTACATTGTCATACCAATATGCTTCGAAGACACACACACTGATTTGCTATGCAGCAAATCATCTTTCCTAGTAATGAGTTGCGCTTGCAATAGAAAATATGCTCCCTCACATTGAGTAATCATTTTTCTCCAAAATGATGCAAACTATTTTATACTAGTAGCACAATAACAAAACCCAATTTCACACGAAAAAACGTTCACTTGATTTTTTTTTTCGAAGAAAGTTATTACGTGCACTCACTGTGCGTATGCCACATGGATGTACAGGGACGACCACGGTGGAGGCAGTGACGTATGTGAACCAGTCTAGCATGTTGGTGGGGTTCCATAGGTAGTCAACTCGAGTGTTGTACAGCTGTACCAACTGGCACAAGGTGAGAAATGCTAATGTTAGATATTATATATATATATATATATATATATATATATATATATATATATATATATATATATGTATACACGGTTGTAGTTAGCAACACATACCTGTACGTTACTGACGGGATATAACGAAATATTCTATTGTTGTGCATTTTCAGATCGACCTTGGCATTTTATCATGATCTTGATTTCTGTATGCTTGAACGATACAAATTTTCAGTCATATATATGCCAGTTCTGCAAGTTTTGATGAGCTATTAACCGCTTAATGAACAAATTGTTCAAACAATAAATTTTTAGTCGATTTACTTTATCTCTTTATTTATAGTGCCATTGTAGTTTTGGTAAATTGAAAGGTATCTGTGATTGCCAAAACTGAATATATAAGTTACTTTCTAGGTATTCAATAAAATACTTCCCTGAAAAAATAATGTGTATTTTGAATTGGTACTGATAGCAGCATCTAGGTGTCTTTTTTTCTGTTATTTGGTGTCATGGTTTTGATAATTCTAAATTTGATTATCTGTTACACAACAAGACTTAAATCAGCATGCAGAGACTGGTCTTTTACCTTGAGATCAATAGCGTACTTATGGATAGCACACGCACACATAACTCACTTCTACAAATGCGCCAGCCGCAGCGAGGACCCATATGATATAACCCGCCGCCACAGTGTGTCCCACAGAGATGGCAAAGGTGGAAGCACCAAGGTCCTCGGACACCACCTTCTTGCACAGTTCAACATTGGCAGGGTCTACCATAGTTTCATTTCTGAAAAAATAATTGACCATATGAATTTTATTCTCAGTAAAAGTGACCAGTTTATAAGGTAAACATTTTCAAGGTTATGTTTTGGCAAGGCAAATTATATTATACACCTTATTTCACGTGTTTTCGAGATAGAACCCAGAACATATGGAAACTTAAAGTAATTTTTTTATCCTGAATTGTAAAACTACTTGGGACTACTGATGTTTTTAATTTAAAAAGTTACATGGAGTTATAATGAGGAATTTTATGGTAAAGTTACATAAAAAACTTCCTTACAACAGGAAAGGCGGTTTGTTGAGGACCATATATCCAGTGAATAATGCCACAAAAAACAAGTAGTAGACGAGAAACGTAAAATAGGAGTATTTGGCCATTTTCCATTTGTGTCGCATCAGTGCCAATATCAGTGGGTGGTACAAAAGATCTGCTCGTTTTGACTTCACCTGCAATGGCAAACGGGTTATGCTGTTAAATTTGGTTTCTCCGTGTTTTCCCAGTAGGTGGTTAGTCTTTTATCAATGAGATTCGGCTATGTGAGAAATTATGTGATGTGTAAATGTTTGCAATTGTATCTAAAAATTTACATTTGAGACGAGTGTGACTTTAGGCTGATTTTATGTATTGATCAGGCCGGGTTAAGTATCATTCATTCATCAACTTAGACTAGGCTGAGTTGACACGAGGGCTCTTGAGGCCCAGTTGACTGTTGAGTGTTACCTAACTCGGTGGGGCGTACAGTCAACCAGACTCCAGATAGGTAACACCAACAAACACAGGATGGTGTAAAATATATGATAGTACATTCATCTAAAAAGACGGGACTAAAATGGTATGAGTTCTGTGATAGCGTTTGAATCAGAAAACAAGTGATGATAAAATAGAATGACAACATGCGCGATTGCATTTTGGATCTCAAAGATGGACCTGGTGAAACAGAGTGACGATCGCTTGTCTTGCATTTGAAACGAAGTAGGAATTATTAATTCAACGACGTAATACTGTTACTGATGACATTCGCGATAAGAACAACAGGTTAAGCCAACTACCTCCATGTAATAAGTGTACATATACCATGGTATTGGGTAAAGAAAAAATTACAGATGTTTCGAATTTATGATCTAGGGGAATAGAACAAGAGAAGATTGCTTATTTCGCCTGGCTAATTATCTTTATTAAGACCCCCATTTCTGGGGAAATAAAATAATAAATGCAAATACAACGGAATATAACCAAGTTTTGCATTTACATATCAGGCAGGAATGTCAGTGTAAAAATACAGATCTGACTAAAAAAATGACAGACACTAAGAAAGACGGGGCTCCGCACAGAATACAAAAAATAGAATGCTCTCGTACGGAGCGACACCAGACTATGCTCCTCTTTATATGGTTTGATAAAATTTCATGAAACATTATCTATGGCACAAACTCATCCTGTCCTTTCAGAAGCATTCCTACATGCATTACTTCATAATTAGCGGGGAATTAATTTCCTTTTCACAGTCAGTCACTTACTTTAAATGTAATGATAATCGCCAATAATGAAATATGAAGAAGGAAAACAGCAAGATGCTGGCGGAACTTTAGTTCTTTTCAGACTGGGTTATCAGGAATTGCGGATTTGACTCTACTAACCATTGCTGTCAATGGATGGTTCAATACTCTCGTATTTGAATCCGGTGTATAAGGTTGAGCATCTGGGTGCAGTCTTCCAACAGAGTCAAAACACGACGCTACAGACACAATAATTTACAACTGTGTTTGTAAAGATAAAATCTTAAGTACCGTGCTCTGTTAAGCAATTTGAGATGCAAATCATGTTGAGCAATCTAACTTCTTATTATTGACCTACCTTGTGTGAAAAATCTACTAGAATAGATTAATTTACAAAAGGAAATTGACGAATCCACGAAGAACGAAAACTCAACGTAACAATCTTTCTCACGAGTATAGGTTACATTTAGTACAGAACATCACCACCAAGAGCCCCTAAATTACTAAAATCGTCCCTGTCTGAATTACAATCACTAAAACGATTTCAAGTCCTTCGATGTTTAGTTTTTGACATCCGGGCCAGTACATTAAAATTTATTATTAACTTATTCAGTATAATACATCCATTAATCATAGTGATGCAATTTATCAGAAACATTGCCCATTGTGCATGACACCTGGTTTATACTTTAATAGTGTAATACTCCTGTTAAAAAGTAGAACGCTTTCATTGGTTTCAATGATAAATACGATGGAATTGGATGCACCATTGTAATTTTGTGCATTTTGGTCAAGGAACACTAGTTCATGCTTGATCGAGTGCAATAGAAAAGATAGTCCGGAAATGGGATAAAGTTCAGAGTTTGGTGATGTTTTACGTTTGGCATTTAGGTTCACAGGGGCTTTAAAGTGAGCTATCGGAAACATGTCGATTCACTTTGAAGCCAACATGCCCGGACGAGCGGATCACTGGAACCAGACTTCACATTTTGACAGGGAGAGGGTTATTGGAATGTTATCCTTTTCCAGCATGAATTCAGTCGGATGCAGCGTTCCATATGCGCGATGAAACAAGGAGGACACAATCGCTAATAATTCACAAAGATACGCCTTCAATCAAATACAAAATGTCCTTTTTAGGACCACCACACTATCCCGAAAGAGTGGGTGTATCAAGTAGGTATCACATACCAAACACAATCGGCACACTTACCATCAATATCATTTCAAAAATGCTATACCAATAGTAGCGTTCTCTCTTTTTTTTTCAGCAAGAGTATACTTTGCCGCTCCCCCTAGTGGTCAGCGACCAATCATTTCGCATGTAATTAACCCCCTCCCCAATATTTCTTTACGTTACGCTTTCGTAAAACGATTTCAATGAAAGTATGAGACCAAGCTTTTAAATTTATTTGTTGCTAGTCAATAACTGGACCCGGTGTACTCTTCACATTTACAGGATCCAGACCACGTCGGGTTGAGCTCTAGACTCGGCCCTTAAAACATGATCAGGAAGCAAAAAAAACTCCAGTTACATGTACCCATAAATGTTACAGAGATGTTGAACTGAAGCGAATTCTTCAGATCTCTGGCTGAAGACTGATGGAAGACGCTGGGTTTTTCAATGCATTACTTGTAGAAATGTTAATTCCCTGCATTTAATCTACACAGCGATTTTCACAATATTGTTATCTCTATTGTGTGTGTATTGAGTGTAATACATCTTGAATGTCAAAATTTACCAAAACAATGATGTTCCCTTTTGTTTATCATAATCACTTACAGGCAAGAAAATGTTTATAGCGATGCTTGGAGAAGATAATTTTTCTGCTCATTTCTATTCATAATATGACAACCCTGAGTAAATGTACAAATATGTAGACCGTGACGTACGAAAAATAGCAACAAACAAGATAGAATCCTTCAATGTGCTATGAACTTTACCAAAATGAGGCATATGTTGACGTGTTCCACTATATTTACTATCCCACCCTGCACAGGAGTAGGTATCGTCCACAAATTGGTAGTTAAATTCAATCTGTAAATCTGCATCTTTTCTGTCTTTGCCTGCCTGGTATGATATACATCTGTCAAATACGATTGCTGCAACATCTGCAAGTTCAAATTGTTGGCATGTATTAGTAACTTTACACGAATGATTTAATGTCCTGGTTATATATATATATATATATATATATATATATATATATATATATATATATATATATATATATATTCCATAAGGTTGGGAAGGTGTTTTCTTTTTCTTCTGTGGAGCATTTGCGTCTGGCACTATGACCGGAGTACAATGCTGTGTTTGCAAAGGCTTGAACGACTATATGCAGGTTACAAACAGTTTCATGATTATTTTAACTAAACAGAGACAGGGGCACAATGTTCTTTTTGCAAACACTGGAACTACTTCATGCAGCTTACAAAAAGTTCCGATAACTCTGATTCAAGTTACTAGGTGTCATTCAAACCAACATATTCAGATTTATTAATCGAAAGAATGAATTACAACGCAGGAGAATCCAAGACAGTATGATGACAACTATAGGCTCCTCAGAGGAATGATTTTCAAATGCTCGAACAACTACATGCACGTTACACACAGTGTCATGATTTCTTTGAAATACGTTACATGAGTATAAGATGTCTTTCAAACCCCATTATTTAAATTTATTATGATCTGTACAATGACTTCTAACCAGGTTAATTAGAGGAAACTATGAAGGCTTTAATAGCTGTCATCTCCTTGGAGAAATTGGCAAGTTTAATTAAAGCAAATTAATTTGATAAATCGTTGCAGTGCAGGATCATTCTTCAAATTGAATAACATTTAAAAAAAAAAAAAGGTTTTGCTCTGATCCTATGGCACAGTAATCTCACGTAATTGGTAATTACCTTTAAAATACGCCAGAATTGCTTAAGCCTTTTAGTGTTAAGTTGGAAATTAAGTTGACGCCTTTCACCTGTTTGCTTTGTGCACAATGTACGCAAAGGAAAGCTGTTCACCTGCACCATTCCTTTTTACCTCAGCTGACTTGTCAGTCAGTCAGCTGAGCTTATGTGATGGTAAGAGATCATTCGTTTGCTTGTTGTCCACCCGTCCGTGCAGAAGTTACATTTTCAAAAAAACACTGGCCAAATTCACTGTAAATCTGGCAGGAATGTACTTTTAATGGGTCTCTACAGAGTTTGTTTGTTTGTTTGCTTGTTTGTTTGTTTGTTTTTTCATTGTCAGACTCCAGTGATTTTTAGATTTTTTATTTTTCTTTTGTTAATTTTTTTACCAAATCTTAAAAATCCTCTGCTCCGAAACTGCTTAGCCAATTGCTTAGAAATTGCATAAGGACCCTTCTGGGAAGCCTTAGACCTTAATTTGTTCAACAGGTAGCACTGCGTGAATTCTTATGTTTTTTGGGCTATTTTCGACTTCACCTCCACAACCGTCACTCAGGTTATGCTGAAACTTGGTGGAAATGTTCATTGTAGAAAGGCCTGAATAGTTCTTTATTAATAGCATTTTAATCCTTGTTTTTTTTTAATGATTTTGTTCAATTCGGGTACTCATTGGTTAATGCAGGTATTCGTATTGATTACCATGTAAGTCTATGGGGATTGCAATGGTTAATTATATTTTCGACTTCTCCAAAACCACTCGCCGGGACTCACTTCAAATTTGGTGGTGGTGTACCTTGGATGGGTGTCTACCAAGTTTTGTTCAAATGGTTATGCTTCGGTGGTTTTTGGACATTAAATGAATTCTTTTGTACATTTTTTTTGGGGGGGGGGGGCAAAATCTTATAAAATCTCCAAAACTGCTTGGGAAATTACATAGGGGCACTTCTTGGGACCCTAGACATTAATTAGTTACAGTGTATATAAGCACGCTGGTACTTGAATGAAATGTCTGTTTACGACCAATTTGAGTCTAGGATCATCACAATACTTCGGACGATGACGGCTTCTGTTGTGATTTGCATTGAAAGAATTAACTCATTTTGCGACTAAAACTGATGATGACTATCACGGTTTCTGTAATAGGGGATGCTATGTCTCAGAACACAGTACCTGGCATGCTTTTGATAAGTTTTCTGATTGGCGTTGTGATGAAATGTCCGTCATTTTGTCTGTTCATCAGCGCTTCTTGCCATCTGTTTGACTGTATAATTACTGTGGCTACATGTCTGAAAGAGAACTTCACTGTTTGTATCAGGACTAAGCAATATGCCTTTTTTTTTGGTAAAGATATGCATCATGCCTACGTGTTTTGTGATTTATTACAAACCTTTGTTCCCGTGGAATGTTAGTCTTCGACACATGTGAAATGGATGGAAACGAAATTTTATATGACTATGTACTGTAACAGCAAGCCTTTTATTTGACGGTGCTTTATAACAAATTTCACGAACTATTAAAACGCCTACATGAAACTTGTGTCATGGGAATCGACTTGGCAGAATCTGCCAAGAAGACAATGTCTCTAGATCTCATAGTTAGCAAAAAACATAAGCATCTCTCCTCCGGAGTCAAACTTTACGCTTTGATATGAGAAAAATGTTGTGACTTAATCATTGTATTAGTTTTCTCAGAAGTTGTCATCAAATTATGCTCATTGAGATTTGTTAATAGAAAAAAAAAAAAAAAAAAAAACACGCGGAAAGTATTTCTATTTAGAGAGCGTAAAAAAGCGTCTAACTTATGACCGAAGTCGATGGCCAGGTCTAAGGCATTGTTGCCGTCTTTGTCGCGGATCCACACAGGACAATTGTTTTCCAGAAGCAATTGCACAGTATGTGCATGACCCTTTGCTGCGGCGAGGTGAATTGGTATCCGCTAGAAGGAAAAAATATGGATTAATCATGTTAATATAACATTTTTTTAATGTAAAATAATTTGTCACCGTCTGACGTTTCATGTTTGAAAGCAAAATGAATTCATTCATGGAATAAAAGATATGCAACTACGCAGTTTATTTTTAAAGGAAGATTGAATTTGTCAAACACGAGATTAAGTTACACATGTCCGTGTATTTCTTGACTATTTGCATAAGGTGATTGGTGTGACTATACTTATGTCGCACCACCATTCATGCACATGTCTCATTGTTTTTTAATTATCGTTATTGCTCTCCCCCTCAGAGAGACAATGTTTCGCTTTCTTTTACTAAGGGCGCTCCACTTTTAATGCAGAGCTCTCAGAATTTTGGCCCTCGGTTAACATGAGTGGTACATGGTATGCCAACTTAATCAAGTGGCATAGTGATATTTGCTTTACTGACTTTGACTCTGTCTGCAGTGTCAATCTCTGAGCCGGCCTCTATGAGTATACTGGCAGACTCTACCCAGCCATTATCAGCTGCGCTGGCCAGAGGAATCCAGCCCAGGCGGTTCCTGTTAGTGATATCTGCTCCGCACTTGATGAGCATTTCAACAACCCGATGGTGTCCCATTTCCGCCGCCAAGTGCAGGGGTGTGGCCGAGTTTTCATCCTCATCGTTAATCACTGACTTATCATGCGTCTCCAAGAGTTCTTCAACTACGCTTAAATGAAAAAATAAAAATAAATGAAATAAATATTTAATTAAACAGACCGACTGATTGATTGATTGATTGATTGATTGATATAGGTAGCTGCATTCGCCTCATTATGTCTCATACTTTAAATATCTGTAGAACCTCCGCAGTCTGATAGATCTTGAAATTTTGACACTGATATATGAATTTCAACCCTTCAAAAGTTAGCATCTCAAGCGGCGGCTAAAGTGCAATGCACGCCATTATTTTGAGCAATATGATAACATGTTCAATTATTTTGCTCTCAAGTTAAGAGGTAATAAGGACCAAGTTATTACACGATATGTCCCAATTTGGCTGCCACATGTAGAGCTGTCTCCTCGTCCTCGTTTCTGTTGTGGATGTCCGCACCACACTGGAGCAAAACCTGGATAATAGTGAAAATACAACACCTTCAATCATTTGACAGCAATACAGGGTGTCGCGCCTTGTAAACTGTATTAGTATTTTGAACATCTTTGGGAAAATGGGAAGCAAACGCTATCCTTTTTTTGTGTGGACAAGACGTACGTTTCATGACGCCAAACTTGTCACAAGCAATTTATTGTCGTTGTAAGTGCAACTGATGTAGACATCTATCAGCACAACGTGGAGCGCTTAAATGATAGCACCACGAAGCCTGGTCATCTCTCGTAACCCCTTTCTGCTGAGTTATTGTATAAATATACATCCTGGTTATCCTGGTAACCCCTTTTTGTTGAATAGTTGCATAATAATGCAGCCTATCCTAGCTAAGTCTTCATATTCATCTCTGATGACGCATTTCTATCGAATGGCTCATGCTGCATAATAATACAGCCTACCTTAGTCATCTCTGGTAACCCATTTCTTTTGAATGGTTCAGGTTGCATAATAATAGAGTCTACCCTTGTCATCTCTGGTAACCCATTTCTATTGAATAACTCAGGCTGCATAATAACATAGCGTACCCTAGTCATTTCTGGCAGGTTCTTTTTGGCTGCTATATGCAAAGGACTGTTTCCAAGACGATCATCTGAGCTGATCATCGTTTCCAGAAGACCTTCATCCCGTATACGAGCCAGCACGATCTGCAACAACCATCTAGTTTATTCCTCCATCTTTGATGGCAACAACCATCAGATATTATGAACAGATCTTCTCCTTGGGTTTTGCGATGAATGATTACATTTTTTTTTTGTAGGGGGAGGGGGTAAAAGGTCGCCATATTTTCAATACAAAAACGATTGTCAGAAAGTTTTGTAGCAGGCAGAAGGCGGCTGTCTCACAAATCATTAATCTTCCATATTGTTCTGATTACTTTGTCAGTACCAGTTTCATGAACTTAAGTCTTTCTTTCCTGATAAACTAAACACCACCTGGCAAAGATGAGGAACAAAAATGGGAAGATAACTTTACCAGTGAAAATGTCAAAATCAAAGATAAATTCACTTCAGTCTGAAGACGAGTGTTTAAAGAAATTGATCTAGAAGGTTGTTTTAGAAGTTAAACTATAATTTCATTGGCTTGATATGTAATAGCTGGCGCCATTGACCTGCATTTCATTCAAAAAGTAAAGAGTAAAATATAATGATTTTCTCACCTCCAGAACTTCCAGTTTGTTACTTCTGACACTGATGTGTATAACAGACCTATCTGCTTTATTTAGTGCAGTCAAATTGGCGTCCCTCTCCAAGAGAAGCTTAATGACTTCAGCACTGCCGTAGTAAGCTGCTGTCAGTAATGGAGTGAAGTTATAATGATCCTTGACCTCTAAATTGGCCCCACTGCGACAGACAAAATTTATCACCATTAGTGGTGTAATGATACAATGTTTCAAGATACAATGAGAATTATACCTAGCGTATAAATGATATTCTTTTTATATTTTTAGCCCCTTTCCTTTCCTCCTTCAAGCTTTCCCTTTCGCATCGATCTTAGATTCCATGCTTAATGCGCCACACGAGATGAAACTAGCATACGTATATACGTTGACTCTCCATGTCTGTATGCTTTATGACATATACATTGCATTTTTAACCGCAAGGATATATGCATGGCTAATACCAACCTGTCCAGAAGCAGTTTTGCCACTTCGCACTGATTGGTCACAGCTGCCCGATGCAGTGGAGTGGAATGGTTGATGCAATTCATGTCTAGAAGTCTTGAGTCTGATGCCAGCAAAAGGCGAGCAACCTCAACATTCCCGTTTGCAGCGGCCAGGTGAAGAGGTGAAGAATTATTGGCACGGCAAGCCTTGTACACTGACGCACCTGCAAGTGATTCACTAAGATCTTAGTCAGATTGAAAAATTGGACCGAGTTTCCTCCAGTAAACCATATTTTATTGAAACTCAGCTCGTCATTACTACAACGGCATATTTGTTTCAAGCACATTTACACACAATGTTTCACGGCATTTTTGTAACACTGATATAAATATATACATTTATGACGCACAAACCCACAAGAGCAAATCACAAAGAAATTTCCGAAGGATAGAAAGAACTTTAAGTAATTCACCATATTTCAGCAACAGCCTGATGGTCTCAATGTGTCCATTTTCTACCGCCAGATCCAATGGGGTCTCGTTTTCAATGGTAACCGCGTTAACAATCTGCTAGAAAAACGCAAGCTCGGTTAAAAAATAAACATGACTTTTTCTCAGCCTAATTCGCTCAAAAGAGCCCGGATGTAAATTGTCGTCTGCTTTAATGATTTTACTTCTTGTTTTCACAGATAGAAAATATTTTGAATGGGAAATGTGGAAAAGATCTATCATTATAACATAGTCCAAGTCAGCAGCTTTCCTTTGAGTAAAACCGCGCCAAAACAAGTTATTGATCAGTCAACATATTGTCGATGCCTCTGTTTTAACCACAAAAGTGTTAAGCTGTCATCTAAAGTTAATCATTTATAAAAGGTGTGTTCCCTGACCGTTTGAAAAATACGGTACCGACTCTGCATAATCAAATTAAGTTTCCATATAAAGCTAATTTTTTTTTTACTCAATCCTTTATGAGACACAGGAATGCTTCTGTCATAAGATATGGAACAAAATTTTACTCATTGTGTTATAATTTCTTAAAGTTAATACAAAAACGACATAGGCGCTGGGAAATCATATTTTAGCATGATGTTCCAGCGGCAAAAACACCTAACTTTTATGTTGTCTGGCAAAGCTCTGTTGCTGCCAACATTTTTATTTTCATATTATGACTAAATGGACATAACCTGTACTTTCAGCACCCATAAACACATAGCAAGTAGCCTGCATGTAACTTCGGTAAATTTTGAGAGCTGTTTCATTAAATGTGGTATCATTCGCTGGTGATGAAAATGTCAACTGGTGAGTCCACCGCTACCAAGATAAAACGGAGCAACGCGTATTTTTTATGTGTAATTTTAGTGCTCGAGCTCAAACGTTTACGAAGAGGTGTACGTGCATAAATGACCCGTCTCTTTCATAATGGTTGGCACCAAACGACACTTTTATTTTTTTTCGTGACTACAGAAGTGTAACTATGCAGTTTCGAAGCAATTAAAATTAACCAAGAATTCTCGGACAAGAATTTTTTTAATATATACCAAAAGAAAAAAAAAGGGGGGGGGGATGTATGAAAGTTCTAAAAATCGATGGAGTGTGACCAGTTACACAGTCAATAGAGACCAATCCATGGAACATTCCCACCATGGAAAATGACCATACTTGTCTTTCCCTCTTCATGGATGCCTCTAGTAACATCTCCGCTATCATCACGTTGCCTTCCATGCATGCCGTGTGTAACGGTGTCATATCCTCATCGTCTTTGACAAGCACTTTTGCGCCTTCTTGAAGGAGCATTCGTGCAATTTCAATCCTGTTGTATTTGGCAGCCATATGGAGACAAGT
The DNA here is from genome assembly GCA_964020975.1 of Hermodice carunculata. Classification (NCBI taxonomy): domain Eukaryota; kingdom Metazoa; phylum Annelida; class Polychaeta; order Eunicida; family Amphinomidae; genus Hermodice; species Hermodice carunculata. Next base: position 41,377,498 of record OZ026614.1, read on the forward strand.
GAGTTCACGGGAATCAGATTTCTGTATGTGTAAGATAATAGGTCCATGCTACCATCGTTATTGTGAGAGATACATTTTATATTTGTACTGGGTGCCTCCTTGCTGATACAAATATCTCGGGATTTTGGAGTCTTTACATCCAAGATTCTTAGGATAATTAGTGACTATATCACAAGGGCAACTGGTGTACGTGTGTTTGAAATATTTCAACAAAGCAGAAACACGAATCTAAAGGATCCTAGGTTGCCCGCTACATATTATGGCTACATTAGTCTAAACAATAGGACGAATGGGCTAAAATATAGGGCTGACCCTATAAGGAAATGTATGCACACACGCGCGCGCGCGCGCGCTCGTGTACGTAAACCTACGTGCGTACATACATATACATATCAATATACCAGCGAAATTATGAACCTCTTTTTACCTGTACATTGATGCCAGAACACATGAGAAGCTGTTCAGCGGCGTCGTCACTGCCTCTCACGGTGGCCAAAAAAAGGGGCGTGGAGCCGTAACAGTCCTGTGCGTTAACATCTGCATCTGCCTCGGCCAACCGTCTTACAACACGCCCACAGGAAGGACTCTAACGAAGTAGTATTTCATTCATTGAAATACGAATAAGCCTTAGCCTTATTCATTTACAAATTTAGACGTGTGATTGCTTGGTTAAAGATAGAACTTGAATCCTGAACTTAGCCTTTCCTATAAATTTGAATTCTTAGTCACGGACGGCAACTTACCAATACAATATTGGCATAATCCTATGCTATCAATGTCCTCATGGATTTGTTACCGGGTGGAAGACGTCTGTATACTAATACGTATGTGAGTGATAAAACGTCACAACACATTGACCTACGAGTGAAACGGTCCATTTTTTACTACAGAGCGCACAATGAAAAAAATCGTGTTTGTACACTGTTTTAATGGTTAGTTATGTACACATTTTGCTTCAAAACAAAGAAACAAACAAAACAAAGACACCTTAACAACCGCCCCACTCTGATCATGATGAAATCTCTGTTTAATTCTTGCAGCGTAATGTAATGGGGTCGCATCCTCCTTATCGCGAGCATTCACATCTGAAAGAAAATTACAAACCAACCTTGACAATGAACGAAACAGAAAGATCGTTAGATGGAACGTTTGAGGAAATGGATAAAGCTAAGAGATAGAATCTGAATGAAGGAATTAATAATTTTTCTTTTACAATTTCTTGTTTAATTCCAACCAGATGAGCACAGAAGTCTATTGACTTGAAAAATCACAGACAATGATAAATATTCTGGTTGCAATATTTTGGCGACGTTACAATATGCCCATGATGTTTGTGAATCATTCTTTGCAAAAAACCAATGTTAAAGGTTTTCACACGATTCTGTCATGAAACGGCCATGCGTAAATGTGGGTATACACTTGATCATGCAGCAAGGATGATCGATTCTAGTCCAGGAGCATTAGAAAATAAATGGGCAAAGTGTGGAAAAAATAATAGAAAGTTGAATTTTTCAGGCGAGGTGCAGGGAACATGTGTACACACATAAAGTTCACCCTTGTGGCAACTTCACAATTCAACAATTCAAGGTGGCAGCCACAGCTATCACCATTTATGCCTTTTTCAAAACGTGTTGTAATATTTCCGACGTTGGTGATCATTCACTTGATCTGACCAGACCTGCGAAAGTGTTGTTTGGATTCATTCTGCTGGGTGTCTGTCGAGACATGAACACACCCTGAAACTTTTCTCTTGAGGTTCTAGTGTGATATTGCCTTCTTGCAGAAGCTTGTCTCATTTGGCAACAGTAAAATTTGTGGAAAGTATCCACAGGAACACACCTTTCATATTCGTGGTTTTTATCTCATTTCTGGTTGTGTATTGAGATTTGAATCTTTACTGGATCTCCATCGGTAGCAACGTTGCTTGCTTCAGGGACCGGCATTCTGACTCTATAGCACGTCCCTGATTTCTTTTAGCATTTACTGATACATTGATTGTATCCAGTTTATAGTTTCATATCTGAATGTTGGTTTACCATGCAAGTCCAGGCATGGACATATATATGCTTTTCGGGTGAAATCCTTTACAGATATACTGCATTGGTGACATTCAAGAAGCGTTTGGTGGTCTAAAACAATGCTTGCTCTTTTTACATGCAGTTACCAGGTGTGACACTGTGTCTGCCATTTACAACCAAAGGAAGAAGAAAGCAACTGCTCTCTTAAAAGATTGTCACAACTGGGCGTTTTTGAAAGTATTCCCTGAAGCAGACAGTACACATGACCAAGTGGCACAGGCAGGTGAACAGTTTCCTCTTAAACTGTATGGAGCTAGGAAATCAAAGTATCTTGACAGTCAACGTTGTTCAATGTATTTTCGTTCTGTCCATGAAGCATCAGTATCTTTTAGTTTTAACTCATTCCATACCAGTCCCTGATTTTTCCGTATATTTACCTAGATTTAAGACGAGAATTGCATATTTCAATTCTTCATGAAAAGAGTTTTCGTTCAAGTTCCAACATGCATATAGTCTTACGTCAGTGGTTCTGGCACTGCCTGACAAGTCATGCTGCAGCTGCCGCAAGGGCAGCTACAGCATGACTTGTCAGGCAGTGCCAGAACCACTGACCAAGGCCTGTGACCATAGTATGGAATGGGTTAAGTTAGAATCACTGTCACCTACATCTGCAACTGCGAAGTTCCACAGCTTTAGAACATACCACACAGTTCAACGGTGGCATGGGAATGAACTTCCGCGACTGACTAGGGTTGGCAATATGCACAAGGATGGACTTCTGATTCCAGGTGAAACTGACAAGCCAGTGGCCCCTCATAAAGTCCTGAACATGGTATCCTGTGGCTGCAAGACAGGATGTGGAAGAGCGTGTGGATGCTTCAAGGCTGGTTTAGAACGTTCTTTGTTGTGTACTGTGTGCTCTGGACATAATTAAAAAAACTCATTTCACATTGATGTGCAGAATGACTGAATTATAAGAAAAACTTCACAGTCTAAGAACTTTGCAGATATTGGCAACATTTGTATGTTTTAGTTTATTGTTTGTGGATTCCGCCTGTAGACCCTGTACTATGTGGTGGTGCGGATTTTGACAACATCTTGCACTTTTTGAAATGTATGAAATAAACCGTGAAACACATTGATTATGATGAATAATGGCCGGTCTTTGAAACTATCCACAGAAACACTAATGCACTTTTTTTATGTAGATTGGGCTTCCTCCATTATTTGAGTGGTCAACAGCACAGCTTCTATAATGAATTATGTTGTTTTCACCAAATTCAAACTGATTTCCATAACATAGAAATTAGTGTTTACGAATGTCTTTATGTTACTTCTGATAGCAAGATTGTACTTGCATTTATGGCCTCTACATTTTGTGAAAGGTCCTGGAAGCCATAATCCAAATTCCTATTAAATCCATTTATGGGCAGGTGCGATACACCATTTTTGACATAGCCTACGACACAAGATAAGACCAGTCATTATGGAGCAATGTTTGTATAATCAAAAGCTCCAAAGTTGAAATAATACCAAAGGGTTGATAAGTCTATCACATTTTGTGGACCAGAATATTAAAAAAAAAATAACTAGTGTGAAAACAGCGAGAGTTTGCAGGTTTCTGTTCAGCATATTTAGGTGATTTGAGGCTTTTCCAACATTTTTTATTGGTCTGGCGGCCATCTTGAATTCTGAAGTTACCACGAGGGTGAACTTGGTGAACTTTGCATGGTTGGCTTCAGGATTGGTTTCTACATCTTTCCTGAAAAAAATCAGCTTTCTAATAATTTTTCCTATCTTTATCCTAATGCTCATGGGCTATTACACAGCTATGACCAAACGATTGAGAGAAACACCGGCCTCGCATTTTTCGAAATGGAAAAATGTCCGTTTTGTAAAGTTCTTTGAGAGGGAAAAGCGCGTGCAGGTAATACATCACCGATCCGAATTTATGAATGTTTGGGACAAAAAAATTGTATGTGGGAAAAATCCAACTTTGGTCATAAAGGCAATTGTGTTTATACGTGTAACACCTTCAGTGGTCGAGAAATGCTCACTGACGAATGTGTCAAATAACGATGTCCCGCAGAGAATATTAACATCTACTTTTAAGTCGCCTGCCATAACTAACACGGCCAACCCCTTTCCTCCAGGACATGAGCGTTCGAGATTAGCATGGGTCACACCAACTGTCATTTCAACCCAGTTTTTTTCTCCAAATTCCCAAACCGATTCGGGCTTGATTAACCTAGATTCAGATTCAGAATCACAAGGGCAAACAGTTTCATCGAATCAAATGTAAATACAGACAAGAAAAAATATTTGCGTCACAGAAAATCTGTCTGGGTGCCTTCAAAATGAGAAAAGTGAAATGCTACAATTTTTCAACATAATCTAAATTTTGTGTATTAGCCTAATTTGCATAAATAAAAATGCAACAACTTTGGTTCTTGGTTCATTGGATGCGGCCATGTCACAAACTTAAAAACTGAAGTTTCAATGACATCACTGTCTACAATAGTTTTTGAAGTTATTAAACATTTAGATTTTGTGTATTCACCTTATTTGCATAAATTAAAATCCTATAGCTTTGCTTCATGGTTCATCGGATGCACTTATGTTGCAAACATAGAAAGTGAAGTTCAAATGGCATCTCTCTCTGTAATGGTTTCAAAGCTATTCAACATTTAAATTTTGTGTATTCACCTAATTTGCATAAATTAAAATCCTACAACTTTGGTTCATGGTTCATTGGATGCGGCTTTGCCACAAACCTACAAACTGAAGTTGGAATGGCATCTCTTTCTATGATAGTTTTGGAGATATTCAAGTTTTAACTTTTTCAATGCCCCTGATTAGCATAATTTAAAATTCTACAACTTTCATTTACGTCCATTATATTGGTAGGTGTCACAAGTCTATATATGCACATTGAAATTGTGTGTCTATCTGAAATAGTTTGGAAGATACAGCTTTTAAATTAGTATTGCCCCTAATTTGCATAATTTTAAAGATCTTGACTTTTCCAAATTGTATGCACAATTTTACTGGTATGTCAGTCACCATTGCAAGTTTGTTGGTTTTTGGAATAATAGTATCCGAGAAAAACTCTGGAAAATGTAGTCGTAAAGAAGAGAGAAAGAAAGAAAGAAAGAAAGCAAGAAAGAAAGGGAGGAAGAAAGAAAGAAAGAAAGAAAGAAAGAAAGAAGCAAAGAAAAAAAGAATTCTTGGAAAAATAAAATGGCTGGGTTCGTACCCAGACATAAATACTTGAGAGATTTGCTATGTTGAATGCTGCCTAGTTATCCCTGCGGTGCGCCTTACAAGCATATATATATATATATATATATATATATATATATATTGGGGGTGGGTGGTAGGTATGGAGGAGAATACAAGTCACTCCATCCCAGATAGACACTTGTACAATGTTCCCCGAAAGATGTTCATTTTTATATATCAGAACTTAAAAATAAAATTTAAAAAAAACTTTAATTCGTTTGCTGTAAGTGTATCAGGACTTCAAGGCCCAGTTTCATGCTTGCCAGAACATTTGGTCAGCAAGAAATTACTCACATTAAAGCTTTCGGAGCTTTGATTGCCTTATCGGTGAGTATGTGACTAACAGCCGACGATATTTTTGGCCCTGCGACATGCTATCATGGTAAGTCCTATCAATAATTTTCACTGCAAATTTTTTCCATGAATGAAAATTTTAAGTGACTACATTAAGCAGTCGACAAAGTACATACGAGCACTTGAGGACGATTTGAGTGCAAAAATTTGTGTGCCTGTACATGTAATTGGCCCACGATAAACAAGATGTGGTTCATAAACTGAGTTGCGTGAATAAAAAATGATACACAACAAAATAAATTGATAGACTTTATCAACATATATATATATATATATATATATATATATATATATATATATATATATATATATATATATATATATATATATATATATATATATGACATTAGCAGTTAATAACATATCAATTATTCAGTGGCATTGCATGATAATTATGCATCACTATTTATGAACGGTTGGTACCGCCATCTCCTGTTGTTTTTACTGATGTTTACTTGTACTGCTCACAACAAAGAATGTTCAGTGTACTGTGTCTTGAACTTTTTTGATCCGTTACCTATCAACTTTAAAAGATGTAATGGTAAACCATCCAGAAGCCTCTCTCGTACTTACCCAATTCTATTTCGGATAAATTATATGTTTTGTCACCTGATAATGTATTTTTTCATGGTATTTATTACTACAGATTTATTATTGGCTCTTTGCGGTGATGTTCATCCGAACCCTGGGCCATCTATTTCTAAGTATCTTAATATTATTCGTATGAATGTGAATAGCTCAATTGTAAACGATAAATTAGCTGAATTTGAAAGCCTCTGTATTCACCACAATGTTAATCTACTTTGCTTGAATGAAACAAAATTGTACCAGGATGTCCTAGATGCTGATGTATCAATACTTGGCTTTAAGTCCCCGCACAGACTCGATCGCAATCGACACGGGGGTGGTGTGGCAATTTATGTGGGAGACGGTATAAACGCTAAGGAGAGACATGATCTTACAATCAGTCAAAGGAGTCCCTGTGGGTTGAGTTATATTTCCACGGATGTAAATTTTTTGTCGGAACTTACTACAGACCACCTGGGCAAGACATAAACCAGAGTCAAAATTTTCTGAACTCTTTTCAAGACTCTGTAGCGCAACTCTTGATGGAAAGCCCCCAAGCAATTATTGTGACGGGCGACTTTAACTTACCGGGTATATCATGGTCAAATGAATCGTGTATCTCATTGTTTGAGTGGCAATTTTTTAACACATGTAAAGGGCTTAATTTAATGCAGATGGTTACCGATCCAACAAGAGGTCTGTCCCTATTAGATCTTGTACTTGTTGTAAAGGACAGAGTCAACAGCAATGTAACTAACCCAGAACCTATTTCTACATGTGATCATGAACCATTGTTATTTCGACAGATATTTCACTCGGCAAACTCAAGGCATATAAAAAGGTTATTTGGAATTACAATAGAAATTAGAATAGACACTGATAAGGTTCAAAATTCTTTATCTTCCGCTCCCTGGGATGCATTTTTCATAGATGATGATGTAACTGATATTGCTTTGGCTGTGACAAAATTTCTGAAGGAAGTAGTTTCTGACTGTGTACCGCACAAAGAATTTACCACACAGATTTAACTTTAGGTCACTTTGTTATTCTAAACGAAAAAGTCTTAAATGCACTAAAAAGATTGAAAATTTCAAAGTCTGGTGATCCGGATAATCTTCCGCATAAAGTTCTACGTCTGTTTGCTCCATGTATTGCATATCCTTTAACGAAACTGTTTAATTTGTCGCTGTCAAAATCCTGTTTTCCCGATAACTTGAAAGAAGCAAATATAATTTGCTTATATAAAAAAGGTGAAGACTTTCTCACTAAAAATTACAGGCCGGTATCTCTTCTTTGTTCCACAGCTAAAGGTTTCGAAAGTGTGATATTTAAAAGACTTTATAATTTTTTAAATGGTAATAATCTCCTCACAGCATGTAATTCCGGTTTCAAAAAACTAGACAGTACCGTGAATCAACTTATTCACATAGTGCACGAGACAAGCTCAGCCTTAGACAGAGGCGAGGATGTTCGCTTAGTGTTTTTAGATGAGTCAAAGGCTTTTGACAGAGTTTGACATAGAGCTCTTATTCATAAGTTAAGTCAATATTGCATAACAGATCCGCTTCTACCGTGGATTAAATCGTATCTCACAGACAGGAAACAAAGAGTGGTATTGGATGGTGCATCGTCAAACTGGGTAATGATTGAGTCGGGGGTACCCCAAGGTAGTGCTCTGGGACCTTTGATATTTTTAGCGTTCATTAATGATTTAGTCGACGATATCATGTGTAAAATTTACCTTTTTGCAGAAGATACGTCGCTCATAGAAATTGCAGAAAATCCTGAAGTAACTGGTATTAGTCTGAATGAAAATTTGTTGGTAGTTCAAGAGTGGGGTAAGAAATGGAAAATTGACGTCAATCCGGATAAAATAGAGGAAATGATCGTATCGGAAAAAAAAAGAAAAACTAAAACCAACCATCCAAGGGTACAATTCATGAGCAAAACAATTAGCAGAGTACAAGAGCAAAGACACCTGGGTCTTATCCTTACCCATAATCTTTCATGGGATAGTCACATCAAAACAGTATGTAATAAAACAGTTGCAAGCTTAGGGAAAATAAGAAATTATATGTATAAATTACCTTTCAAAGCCCCCGAGAGTATATATATATGTTTCATCTATTCGGCCGATTCTCGAATATGCTGCCCCTATTATTGATAACTGTTCAGTTAAATGTAGTGCTATGTTGGAATCAGTTCAATACAGAGCCGCATTATTAGTTTAGGTTGCCACGAGAACCTCTGGTAAAATAAAAGTTCTTGATTGTCTTGGTTAACCAACTCTCGCCGAGAGACGAAAGTCTTTAAAATTCACACTTTATTTCAAGTTGGTCAATTCCATGTGTCCTCCCTTTATAAGAGATTTACTACCGGTTCGAAATGATGCAAGACATAACTATCAGCTGCGTAACGTATCGGACAGAACTTTAGTTATTTGTATGAAAAATATATTTGCAAAGGGGTTTATTTCTTCTACAACGCTAGTTTGGAACTCTTTACCTCTAGGGGTTCGAAACGCTCCATCTTTAACTTCTTTTAAATTTCACGTGGAAACCTTTTTGTTTCCACTCAGACTTGATTATCTTTGGTGCAGTCCGAGAAGGTTAATATTCTGCTTAATCGTCTGCGTGTAGATTTTAGTTCGTTGAATGCACATTTGTTCTCTCGTCAATTGGTGGAAACTCAAGCGTGCAGCTGTGGTCATAAATCTGAAACTACAATACACTGCCGCTTGCAGTGTCCTCACTATGCAACACAAAGAGAAACTCTTTTGGCACGGGTCAATGAAATTCTTGAAACAAACAACGTTTCTGTCACATTTGTAGATTAAAGCAATAATGATAAAGTTAAATTGTGCTCATTCGGTCGCCCTAATTTATCCTATGCTTGTAACTGTAAAATTATCGAAGCTACTTCAGCCTTCATTCTGGGGACGAAGCGCTTTTCTGGGTTCCTACCAAACGATGATGACAGAGGTGAAGATATTGACTTAAATGATATTTAATAGCCTGTTTATCTTGGAATATATGGTAACTTTATCTTGTAACTGTTTATGTTTCTTGTATGTATATATTTGTATATTTTTGTCCATGATCCATTGCGTTGAATGTATATATGATATAGTGTAATTGTCTGTACACGAGGAGAAGACGTTTATTAGTCTACCTGATTATCTGTCTAATCCTCTATAAACAAATAAAGTATATTACTGCTACTACATACCAATAATAGCTTTGGAAGGATGCAAAATTACGTCACATTACCAAGATTTCTGGTATACCCCTTGTTTCCCTCTGGCAAAATAATTTACCTGCTTCAAACCGGAGCAACATCTCGACGATGTCTGGCTTATTATACCAGGCGGCATAATGCAAAGGTGTCAAGTTCATGTCATCTTGGTCGCTGACAGAAACCTCATGAATGGTCAGCATCCGTTTGAAGTCTTGAATTTGGCCATCTATGGCCCTCTTGAACAAGTACATTTTGGACAAGTTGGCAAAAGTCAACACATGCCAAATGTTGGTCTATGCACAGTGTGAACCTGTGTCGTCGTGCAGCTTCTAAACTCCCAGATGGTCACCGAATTGGTATTTTCTTTCTGCACATGTGAGTAGAAAATAGAAGGGCAAGTCTACATCTGGAGGTGAAAGTTGGTGAATGATGATGATGATGATGATGATGATGATGATGATAATAATAATAATAATAATAATAATAATAATAGTAATAATAATAATAATGGTCGTTTTGTTGTTCAGAGAGAAACGCAAAAGTACATTATTAACAGATCAAAATTTAGACTGCAGAAGATACTGTTTTGTAAATATTGCACTTCATTGTTGCAAAAATATTTAAATATTTTTTTCATATGCTTTCTTTTTAACCGCACATAAAACAGTCAAAGTGTCGACTATGAAATCAGACCCTATAGTGTACCATAATTCTGTTCATTGTTGCACTTTTGATGATCTCATGTTGGCTGCTTGTAACCAATACACTCTGAAAAATCAGAAATATACGAGAAAGGGGGATTTGGCTGTTGGTAAATCCCTGAAGACATTCTGGGTTTGAAATGTTTCAAATGTTAATTAGCATAATTTTATATGCTTCGTTTTTAGCTACTTATTTGGCGCAAATTTATCAGAAACATCGAAGTAAAAATAAGATTGACAATTTTACGTAAATCCTTCATCAGTGGTTTTGAAGAAACTACAGATCTAAAATGCCTAGATTTGCAATTTACATATTTATTGATAAAGAATGAAATGACTTCAGTGTTGTAGTTTTGAAGATGAATATGTTCAGATTAGAAATTCGATGTACCCTTATTAACATAACTTGAATGGGATGAGTTTTGGTCAGTGTTCATAGGATGTACTATGGCATCCGTATTCTAAAAATGTCCACGATTTTAAATGTCAAAAGCATCTAATTTTCATGACTTGAATATTGTTCTATTTCAAATGAAGTGCTAATAGCTTGTAGTTTCTGAGAACAATTTTAACACACTTATTACAGAGAGAATAAGGGAATGACATACGGAAAATTGAGAAGTCAGTGCTCACATGAAGAATGAAAAAAAGGTGAGATTTATGCTAAACACCAGCAGATTCTGAATGTTGGGTGAAAAACAAAACCCTGGGTGTCTGGGTCTGTCCTCGACCATGACATGACAAACATATCGTGATAAGATGGTACTGGCCTAGCTTCAATATCTTTGTCTGTCAAAGCTGAAGTGCAGAATACGTGACCGGCGTTTGAAGTCAATATCGATACACTACATAGCATTACATAACATGTATTTTCATGACCAGTTATAGCGTTAGAAGATTAGCTCTACAACAGCGTAGAGGTGTAACATAACTGGATTTCCTGAATTGAGTAAAGTATATCGGTCATTCGTTGTAGTACTCAATTCTTTAATACGAGATACACCAGCGATCAACAACAACAGCAACATATAGATTGAATATATTACATACAACTTCATCAACAAAATATGCTTTAATTGTAATGTGTATGATACACATTACCACCACCGAAATGTATTTGAATATTTATTACATGGTATGCATGCATCAGGGCAAACACTGACTGCATTCAAACCAGAGTAATCGAAAAGGAGAGACATTTTTAGTTCAAATAATAACAGAAAATTTGTGCTGAACAAGGAAAAAGAGTAATTAGGTGCCACCTGTTTGGTAGCGTTAAAGACATTTAAATATAAACAGTTATACAAATATGGGCACTAGTATAAATAAGATAATCATTAAACTTACTTTAAGATTCACTCTAAGACTCATTTCTGTCAATTTCACAACTAACTAAACTCTGGCATAAATATTATAAAACGCAACTTACCGTGAAGAAACGCGTGCATGGAAAGCTCAATGTGGACTCGGAACATCGATCTGTCAACCAATATCGTCATATTTATAATTACTGGTATAAATGCACTGCAGTCGGCAATAAAACTCGAGCGCCTTCATGTAAGGACACGTTTGCTGTTTTGTGTTGTGTGTACCACAAGACAGGCAGGCTGACATGGAGTCACTTCTCATAAGACACACCTGAGACATGTCTTGTCTACTAGGTATTTTACTATTAGCAGGACACAGAGAATTTGTGGTTGGTAACTCTTTTTGTGTGTGTGTGTGTTTGTTAAACATTGGATAGAAATACCACATGCACTTTGTCAATAATTCACTGTGCAAATATGGCAAAGTTGGAGACCGACTGTAAGCAGGATTGTTTTGCGCCCTGTGTGAAGACGAAAATAAATATTGACAGCTCCTCCTTGGTCAGTCTGAACAGAATGCAGGCATCATAACATCCAGCGTGATATTTCAATTTTCTTTGAAGTGAAGAGAGGTACCCCCAGCTTGTAACTTTAATCGTGTTTTGTACAGTTAGTCAATGGTATCTTTGCGCTGCGGTATCACTCAACAAGTATTATGTAGGTGGACTTTCATCTGTAAAATAAAAGGACGGGTCGGTTTACATGATTACACATGTACACGTACTTCAAGTGTATGGGCTACGATATGCTGATAAAAAAAAGTAAATGCCATTAAGCGTGTCACGTGTATTAATCTCTTCTGCTCAAAGCACATAGATGTCAAGTCTCGTCTGTTTCAACGATTTACATAAATTTCTATTTCTATTTGACAAAAATTGTTTGAATGAGACGAACCCTGTCAGACTAGCACGCTCGAAGGAAAGATGTTGACTCAGTCTTATTTTGACTAGGATATGCTTAAAATTCAGGTGAAACAATATTTTCATAGATCTTTTTAAGGCTGATCCCCGATCATTAGATTTTAATGCGTCCATTTTGGTATGGGAAATTTTAACATTACTGTAAGATTTGTGGGCTTACAGAATTAGGTTTGTTAAGTTTCTCTTTGTATTAAATATGAACAGCTTCACACTTTTGATGCTGGCGGATAAATCTTTTTAAGGCTGGTCCCCGATCATTAGATTTTAATGCGTCCATTTTGGTATGGGAAATTTTAACATTCCTTACTGTAAGATTTGTGGGCTTACAGAATTAGGTTTGTTAAGTTTCTCTTTGTATTAAATACACAGGAAAGTGTTCTTTTAAACTTCCACGATTTTGGTCCACGCAACTATGTCTAACATAGAGGGCTTACCTGCAGTGATTTGAGCCCTGTTGCAAGATATATGACGAAGAACAATTCTTCGGGAATCTTTCATACTCAATTTTATTTATTTTATTTTATTTTATTTTATTTTATTTTATTTTATTTTATTTTATTTTATTTTATTTTATTTTATTTTATTTTATTTTATTTTATTTTATTTTATTTTATTTTATTTTATTTTATTTTATTTTATTTTATTTTATTTTATTTTATTTTATTTTATTTTATTTTATTTTATTTTATTTTATTTTATTTTATTTTATTTTATTTTATTTTATTTTATTTTATTTTATTTTATTTTATTTTATTTTATTTTATTTTATTTTATTTTATTTTATTTTATATATTAGAAATGAAATGGCGAACATTATGGTACATGGTCGGATCAAAAAAAGATCTTTCTTGTATCAGTCTACCAGGCTTCACAATCCTTACACAATGCAAAGTAAATATTTTAAGTGCAGAATAGAATATCTTTTTTCTTCTATCGATCTACAAGGCTTTAAAATCATTGCACGGTATAAGGATGCGCAGGCGGTTTTCTTGGTGACAATAGGATACGACGTCATGCAGACACGTTGTTACGCGGGGATGTGCCTTTTTACTCCTTTTGTGTAGAAAATTATAATTTCAAAATGGGTCGCATTTCGTCTTAAATATTAATTAATTAATTAATTAATTAATTAAATATCTTTAGACCGGGTAACCCCCAGCCGCAGAGCTGTTCTTCCTTGTGGCCCAGTACAAATACCCCCTGCATACACCAAAGCATGTCAAGTATGACATGTTTTAGTGTATGTAGGGGGTGGGGTAAGGAGTTTTCCTCCCTTCCTGTTCTATATCAGTCACATCCCTGGTTACGCAATCTGCAAGTTTAATTAAAATAGGGAAGTGTCACGGTATACCCTTGGTTTTGAGCATCAATTATGCTATATAGGCTGTGGACACGATTCACTTTGATATTTTGTATATTCTTTATTTCCTCCATTCGTTGAAGAGATACATGAATATAATATTACATTTAGTCAAACGGAGAACAATAAAAAATTATTATATAATACAGGCTTGCACAAAATACATTAGATGGTCATGCTAAATAAGATATATAACTCAATGAAAAGTAGAATTGAGAATACTCATGTACATAAAACATAAATAATAAAATAAATCAAGTTATCCAAATTAAGTGTACTTTTGTGAGACTGTCCCGCAATCAATGTATTAATTGCCCTATGTTCAAAATGGCGCTCCAGCGTGCCGTGTCGCATTTGGATTTGTAACTAATGATGATAACTGCTTCAGACACAACCGAGCGGGCAGATTAAAGTTAAGATAGTAAGTTATGTTTCTTAAGTACTTTAACGACCGTTTGCCCTGGTAACTCGGAGAACGAACACCTGGAACCGTGATGAAAACACGTGGCCACAATTCACTGATTTTCCTTTCCCACAATGCATTGCTTTACAATAGCGCTCAACGTGTTTGCATGCGTCCCTTTGTGTTGCATTTGAATTTATAACTTACGATGATAACTGCTTTCAACAGACACAACCGAGAGGGCAGATTAAATTTAAGATTGTAAGTCATTTTTTGACGACCGTTTGCTCTGTTGGCCAACTTTTCTGTTAACTTTGTCATAGAAGTTGGTTACGGTTGATTTGAACGACCGTTTTTTTTTTTTTTTTTTTTTTTTTTTTCTTAAGGGTGGTTGTTTGGGGGGGGGGTGATTTTGCTGGTCGGTCGCGTGTTGCAGCTGGTCTAAGGCTGTCCAACTGAAGCACTGTACCAAATTTGCATCACAGTTCTTAAAAAATGCTACAGAATTTGTCAAAAAGAAGTGTTTCTCATGTGAAGAAATTTATTGAGAAAATGATCCAGGGAATGTAAATTTGCCGCTGCAATTGGACAGCACCGTGGTCTTGCACGTCAGGTCATTTAACATGGCAAAAGCGCCCGTGGCAAGGAATCTGGTCGTTTTGACCAGGTGGGGACTGGGGTCGGTAATTGCAGGTACTACTTACTGTACCATGATTACAACCTCGTACCATGCAGAACCTGCCAGGGTATATGAAAGAGAGTGAATGTACGAACATTTTCAAAAATAATGTGAAATCATTCTGGATGCACGAGATGGGAGTACTGGTGAGGGACCGCTTTAATCCTTTATATATTTGTAGTTTCAGTATCTTAGTGTCATCAGGGACCTGTAATTTATACATATAACAGGTCCCTGAAGTTATAAAAAGTACGGCTTTGGTGCTTATATTTATTTAAATATTAATATGTTGAAAATTTAGATCAATCTTTTAATTCATTAATAGGCCTAAGTAAAGCAATCAGCTACAAACCTGTGCAGAGCAACTTAATATTTTTCTGATTTCATACTTGCATTTCTGCTATTTTCATGTTGTGGTCCACCATGGAAATAAGCCAAGGAAAGATTCCCTAGGCATTTGGTACTCCCATTTCATGCATCATAGTTTGGTGTCCTTTCAGCAAAATGATTGCACCATCCTGGCATATGTGCATAAAATATTACCAATCAACATTCAGTGATAAAAGTTAAGTACATTCAGGCCTAGTAATTATCTTAGTGTATTTTTTCTTCTTGCTTTTGTGGAGAAAATACACAGCTTACTAACTGCGGGATAATTTACCTGTTACTTTTCCCCAAATCAATAATGCAAAAATTCTCTAAAGCCTTACATGTATGAATACAAAATTTATCTGATCTTTATTGATAACATGGCGATGTTTTTGTTTTTTTTAATTTAATTTTTGCTAATTTTCATCAGATTTTTGTACAATCTGAGGGAAAATAGCCAAATCAGTTCAGTAACGACTAAAATGTTGTGATTTCGTCAACCATGCGAAGGCAAGATACTCGAAACTCCGCAGAATGCACCATTTTGCATGCTCAAATTCAAAATTTTCCGTATGGTGTCGAGGGGTCGGCAATGCTCCCAGGACCCCCTCCTCCCCCGCCACCTTGCCTTCAGCCCTTTGAGCCGTGTAGGTCACATTTGGGTCACTGGGAATTTTTTCTAGGCCACTTGGGTCTCTGACTGAGTTTGTAGCACTGGCCTGGGTGGATCAGTATTTATTAGGGAAGGGCAGCGTTTTTTTTTTATTCCATTAATTTAGGGTTGGACCTTTTTAGTATGGTCTGTCAGGTTACCGGAACCACACACATATTTTTGTTAGGCCTTGGGTAACTTGGACATTTGTTGAAAAATGTTGAAAACGGATGTTCTTTTCCCTTTTACACATTACCTCTTTTGAGGTCAGTTTAATTTGTCACCTGGGCACAGCCGGAGGCACTTGTTCAGATAGCATGATTCTGTCCGGGTTTGTCAGCTGTCATCACATCATCTGATGTATCAATTCAAATTATAGAATAGAGGGTCGTCTGTCGGTCATTCGTTCTCAACATTTTGGATCATATAGCCCTCGTAATGCTTTCATCAGTTGCGGTCGGGCCTTGCGTCTTGTAAGTTGTAATGTGAGCGGCCTACAAAATCATCCCGAAGTACGGCACAACACTATTGTTTGCAGACGACCCGTGCATTTTGTACAATGGCACTAATTTAGATTATTTGAAGGGTTTGGCAGAACTGGATGCAGCCCTGCTTGACAATTGTTTTAAAGCAAATAAACTTGGTTTGAATATTGCGGAATCAAATCTTCAAATGGTTAATTTGAAGCTAGTTGCGCACATACCAGAAAGACATAAACTCGGATATTGATTGCAAGCAGTGTTTAATAACAAAGGCGCTCTTTGGCTCAAATTCTTACAAACTGCCCGCAAGTGCTGCCTCAGCGGTTCTCATTCCACCTGTTACCCATCCCCGTCAACTACATGTATAGGCCTACGGCACTAGAACCAGTGATCATTGGGTTCGATGATGTGTGCCAGAATTGCATGTGTAATGAAGAAGTCCATGTTGTTTGCAAGCAATTGGTTCTAACACAATTCACATTTGGTTTAAACAAAGACTAAATTGTTTATTTTATGCGGACGATCTGGTGTGAATTTCCAAAAAGGAACATGGCCTGCAATGCTATCTGGGCAAATCAAATTCATATGTAAAAAATGGAATCTGATATAAATGTGGAAAAATGAAAAGTTATATATATATTTGATAAGTTCGGCAAAAAAAATCATCTAAAGTTTTTTTTTTATTGGCAATAAAGAATTGGAAACATCTTCTACATATATCTACCTCCTATAGATATTTTGTCTGCGAAGCAGGCCTTCTACCTCCAGCGTCTACCTTCAGTATACATAAACATCAGAACATTAAAAAAAAAAAATCTGCTTCGCAGGCAAATAGAAATGATGTTTAATGGAAATTTTATTGCGGCCATTAAAATTATGTGAAAAAGCCAAGAAGTCTCTTGGTCGCTTAAAACGGACTTGATTTGGTGAAATGTTAATATTCGTCTTTATCTAGAGTTGTTTGATGAACTTATTGCTCCTATATTTATGCATGGATGCAAATTGCGGGGTGCATATGTCATATTGCCCATAAAAAGCATTGGTCAGGATAACATATCAGGTTATTTTAAGGCAGAATTCGAAAAGTTCTATTTGGGTTTTTTCAATACGTCTTTGGAGCCGGTTCCAACGCATATTATAGAGCGGTATTAACTAAGCTCGCAACATTCCCATATTCTTTCAAAATACCTGAGAGTGTGTAAAAACTGGTACCGAATAAAAAACTCTGACCCCCCCCCCCCCCAATATTATATGACGCTCATAAAATTGAGGATAAATTCCATTATTTGTTGAAATGTCATGAATTTGAGGAAGCCAGAAAAACTCCGTGGTCTGAATTCTGTGCTAGTTTTGGACATATGACAGTGAAAAATAAGTTTAAAGAATTGATGAAATGCGACAACATGGAAGCAATTTGGAATTTGTCAAAATTTATAATGGAAACGGTCAAAATTAGAAGCAAATTATACCAACAATAACACAATTTATTTGCATGATTTACGAGTGAGATAAAATTTGGGGTTGTTTTTGCATGTAGTGTTGGGGGTCTGACTTGTCTGGCTTCGGGGGGAACTCTGGCGCCCCCATATGATCCTTTGGTCTGATTAATCTAGCTTTTCCTCCATTTTGCATGCTTTTGAATGGGATGCAGAGAAAAGGGTGCGTTGAACAGGCTCAAATTTCAATCTATGTAACATTTTCGGTGGGGAGGGAGATGTCAACGGTTGTAGTCTCATTTGGTTTATCTATGCATTTATGTGTTGAATATGTTTTGCAAGTCTTGTCCGTTGTGTGTACACGTATTTGTAACAATGGTTTACCGTACTGTATCTGGCAAAATGCATGTATAAAGGTACAGCCAATAAAGATTCATTCATTCACATGAATCTATTTGTACTACGTTAAACAAGTATTAGGATTCGATATATTAACTTATCCATCAAAAAAAATAACTTTTACATCAAAATGAAAGACAATAATCAGTTTACAAAAATGAAGTTAAATGGCGGGATCAGGAAAATTAGCTAAAGGCTCTGTAAAAGCATTACATATCCGTGATCGAGACAGTCCGCCAGAATCAATAAATGTAAACCTTTAATGCATCCCAGTCAAGCTGTCATTATTTCCGCTTGGTTTGCAACCCTGAATTCGGAAGAATACTTTTAAAATTTGGATGAAAATTTGGAATTTAGAAAGGACGGGCCAGCAATAATACTTACTTGCTTGCCAGGCAGGAAACAAAGGGGCAGGGTACGCTAACCTTTCCACCAATATTGTACCATGTGCCCAGGCAAGCAACTACAGGGGGCACATGGGTTATTTAGGAAGAAAACCTGGTTATTATCTGGTATCTTATATAGCAGAAAAGCACTTCATCTTGATTATATAGATTACAACAGCAGAAAGTTCAACACACAAGTATGGTGCCCATTATAATGCCACGGACAGCAACTCAGAAGGTTTATCTCACAGGCAAATCCACCACAGTACTCCCTCATTCCTTAAAACTGCTTTACATGGGCGTATTTCTGCATAAATTATACCCACATTCCGTGGAGATGCCTGGGACAATGAGGGTGCAGATGGGGGTCTCCTCATGTTTTACTGTACGGATGGGAGGTATTTAATCTGGTCAGCGCGCTTTCTCTTAATGGTGCATGTAACAATTGACATCGTGACATAAAATGGAAGTTTTAAATTTACGATAAAATATCCAGACAAAGTGTTAATGCGAAACACGAATATATATTTGTCTCGAAGTACCCAGATATTCCCAGCAGCACCATACAGTGATCACTACTGCTGAAACGAGAGCCCGTTGAAAACAACACATTGTGCTGGTAAAAGGTCTGACAGTACTGACATTGAACCTTGAGATGGACAGGCACAGTTACAACGTTGACACACAAACAGCAATATTCTCGGTGCAGCTGTATCATTAACTCCTTGCAGTTCGATAACCTGAAAGAAATCTTAATTAAACTACTTTATGTCAGTACATTTGCATTGCAGCTTCAATTCACCATGAACCCATGATAGGCCTAGTGGTATGTGAACGTCAATTCACGGTTAAAAACTTAAGTAACATAAAAGAACAAGAAACTGAGTTACAATGACCTGTGCAAAGTATCCGATTTTACGTATAAATGCAAACAATCCAGACAAATAGTCACAGAATGTAGTTACTATGTCAGCCATCCTAGTGTTGGTCGCAGCCCACCCATGCCCACCCGCAGACTGCATGTGGACACCTGTTTACAGGATTGCTCCCTGTATGGTCTGGTCATCTTGCATGCTTTCGCACAGGTCATTGCAGCACTTGTGGGGCAAGTAAGTTACAAGTGTCTGATTGTTTCAAGTTCTATTGATGCAGTGCATAAATATCAAGTGAGCATGATTCAACACCAGCGCTTTGGGTGATAGAAAAGCAGGCAAAATGTTTCCCAGGTAAAATCATGGCACTGGTTACATTTAGTATAGATCCATAGATTGCTCACAGTTCACACAGTGCAGTTTGACAAGAAGTTTGTGTCCAATACACATTGTTCAGATAGACATGTACCTGTCATGTATTGCACATAAAGTTGGTGCAGCCAATGTAAAGTACCCACTGCCCTGCCCACAGATAGGGCACTCTTCCTGGAGATTGTAATGCAATGTTTGTCCATGGGCGTACATACTGTACGTGTTTTCCTCATTATCTCTGAGTGCCAACCCAGACATTTTGTTTTTCCAAGAATTCTTTCTTTCTTTCTTTCTTTCTCTCTCTCTCTCTCTCTCTCTCTCTCTCTCTCTCTCTCTCTCTCTCTCTCTCTCTCTCTCTCTCTCTCTCTCTCTCTCTCTCTCTCTGACCAGATTTGTCTGGAGTTTTTCTCGGACCCTATTATTCCAAAAATCCACCAAACTTGCCATGGTAAATGACCTACCAGTGAAATTAGGCACCTGACTTGGAATAGTCATGATGATTAAAATTATGCAAATGAGGGGCAGTTAAAATTTTAAAAGTTCCATATCTTCTAAACTATTGGAGATAGACACAAAGTTCTAACTTACACATGTAGATTTGAAACAACTGGCAAATCCAACAGCATACAAACAAAACTTGGGGAATTTTAATGTATGCTAAATTCACCAAGTTTCTCCCCAATCCACATACAGGCCTTGAACTGCTTGCTGTATGACCTATTGCTTGACCTCCATGGTGCCAGGAAACCATTTTGCATTCATCATTAATTAGCTTGAACCTGTCTCACAGGCAACTTCCTATCCATGCATGCTAGGTGTATGCTTTGAAAGGTTTGGGTCTTATAGCAAATTAGGAAGGGGGGGGGGGGGGGCTCCCAACAACTGTGTAATGAGGCTCTCAATAAAATACAGAGTATCTCTTTCTGTTCATGCAGGAACAGATTGACTCCATGCTGCCATATGTACCAGGCAGGCTATAGATTCCACTAGTGGAGAACAGACCTGTCGATGCACCATGACTGAAACTGTTGTCCTAGCTGGCCTGTTTTGCCTGAGGCAATGTCAGTCTGCTGAGCTTATCAGTCTCAAGGAAACACAGGCTCCAGACTTCTAGGCAGAAAAAGCCTGAGTGTACCCTTTGTTAAAAATAGACTAAATACAGAGCTGAATCAGCCAGACCTAGGAGGGTAGAATTTGTGTCATCTCAGTGGACACTTGAATCATGTCTTTGTTTCTTGTAACCAGTGACATGAAACCTGTTCTTTATAGCCTATACTGGGCCAGTATAGTTTTGTCTTGGTTCACAGGTACATGTTAAAAAAGTAGTTTCTTGGCAGTTTCTGTTAAAATTTGTTTATGTGATAAAGGAAGAAAGACATTTTTGTATAGCATGTATACACATCTCCTTGAATTATAATATGTATACACTGTACATATATATGTGCATCTATGAATAATGTACATATACATGCACACATACTCATTCATAATGCCCAGAAGGGCTGGCCCTCTCAGGAGTGGGCACTTTTCTCTGGTCCCATGGGTGACTTTTCTCTGGTCCCAAGGATGCCCACTTTAGAGAGGTTTCACTGTATTAGCAAACACTACAATTTTCTTTCTCTCTCTTTCTTTCCTTCCTTCTTTCTTTTTTCTTTCTTTCTTTCCTTCCTTCCTTTCTTCTTCACAACCAAGTTGGTCTGGCGATTTTCTCAAGCACTATTTTTCCAAAAACCACCAAACGTGCTTTGTTGACTGACCTAACCAGTGAAATTGTGTATCTCATTTGGAATGGCCATGATGTTTAAAAGTATGCAAATTTAGGGACAATTAAAATTTTAAAAGCTATACATCTTCCAAAATATTGCAGATACTCAAAATGTGCATATATAAGTTTGTGACACCTGCCAATGTAACGGACAGTATAAGTTAAGTAGAATTTCAAATTATGCTAATTAGGGGCTTTGAAAAGCTTCAAAGTTGAATATCTCCAAAACTATTAAACATAGACATGCCATTTCAACTTCAATTAATAGGTTTGTAGCAAAACCGCATCCAATGAACCATGAACCAAAGTTGTAGGATTTTAATTTATGCAAATTAGGTAAACATGCAAAATGTAAATCTTAAATAGCTTCAAAACTATTATAGATAGAGGTGCCATTCCTACTTCAATTTATGGGTTAGTGGCAAAACCCCATCCAATGAACCATAAACCAAAATTGTAGGCTTTCAATTTATGCAAATTAGGCAAATACACAAAATTATAATGTTGAATAGCTTCAAAAATATTATAGATACTAGCTTTATTTAAACTTCCTTTGATAAAGTTTGTGACATGGCCACACCCAATGAACCAAGAACCAAGGTTGTAGCATTTTACTTTTTAAAAATTAGGCTAATACACGAAATTTAGATTATGTTGAACAATGGCAAAGTGTAGCATTTCAAACTGGTCTCATTTTGAAGCACCCAGACAGATTTGCTGTGAAGCAAATCTTCTTTTCTAGTTTTCCCACTACATCGGAACAACTCAAGTTCACATGGCGTACACAACTAAGAAACACCGCACATGTATATATGGTATTATGGGGTGCCAAGTGTAATATCATCGATTTTATGGACGAAATCGTATACGTAATAGGCTACTTATCGTTTTTGAATATGGCAAGATTTACAAAATTGTAAGGGCAAATTACAAAATCGAAGTCCCGCTACGAAATTAAACTACTTTTATGATTTTGGGGACGAAACTGGAAGTACCCCCCCCCCCCCAAAAAAAAAAACTGAAAGGATTTCACAAAATCCAACAGTTCAGCTTGTTGAATTCTGTGCACGGAATTGTGATATTTTATCAATTTTGTGCACAGAATCGTATATTATGAATTTTGTCCACAAAAGTGTAAGCTTTTATCATTTTCGTCCACGAAATTAAAAATTGGGATCTACAGAACTGTTACATATGTCGATTTCGCCCACAACAGCGCTAAGTTTATCAATTTTGTTCACATAATTCTTAAATTTACCAATGTCGTCCACATAATTTTTCGTAAGTTTTTAAAATTTCGTCCACAAAATCTTAAAAGCTTTCCAATTTTGTCCACAAAATCCATTTTTTTATTTATCAAATATTGTGCCCCAAATCGAAAAACATGTCACGTAATCCATATGTTATCCAATTTTGTCCACGAAATCGGAAGAACATTTCACCAAATCCATAGCTTACTCGATTGCGTGCACACAAGCGTAAGAGTACAGGCCTAACAGTTGTTTTCCCGGAAATCTAAAGATAATACAATTCTGTCAACAGCATCGTTAAGTTTCTCAATTTCGTACACCAAATCCAATCACAAAAACTACCTCAGTTTTGTTCACAAAATTCCAAAACACACGGAATTGAAAAACTTTATTTTGTCCACAAGATTGGTAAAATGTGACGTTTTGAACCCTAGCGTGCCAAGTGTAACAGCTTAGAATTGCGTACTATCAGAGACCTTTGACGACGTTATCAGAAACTAACTAATCTCCCACATGTTATATATATTAATTTTGACCGCTTGGCGCGCTAAAAAATAAAAAGGATAATAGGCCTAGTACAAAAACAACAATAAAAAAAACGGACGAAGGGGACAACCAACATTTAGAGTTTCATTCAATATTCGCCAGTCTGCAATGTAACGCTGAAAGTCTCCTATCGCATGGTCAATTCATAGCATGTTGAATTGTCAGGACGGTACATAGGCCTACTAACGCAGACGCGGATGCGGACCTTGAAGTTGGAGGCTATGCCAAAACCCGGACCACAACTGCGGATCCTCGCCGCCTCGATATGTTCCATACCGTCCTGAATTATATAGTTAAGTTCACACATGACACTATATTTCTTGAAGTATAATTTATAAACCAGCAAATATTTCAGGTCTTAAATATGCTTATTTATCGAGATTTTTGAAGTTCTGCAAATTTTAGCTCGTGTCTGTACTAGGCTGTGTGGAGTCCAGTACTATAGTATAGTACTGGACTCCACACAGCCTAGTACAGACACGAGCTAAAATAGTAAGTTAACGCGTGGGCCTACACGTGTATAAAGGTGCGCTCACCATTGTATTGACATTCAGTGATCTCTGCAGCGCTTAGGCCCCCTTGCCCCCGGGGAAAAAGCTTCAGTCGATCAACACGAGTTTTCTTTGACTATCAAACCAGTGTCTAGTCTAGGCCTAAATATAGGCTACACTGGCAGTTTCTAAATTTGCTGACCCTTTGTTTCTCCGAGAGCTACTTTAACAAATGTTTCGTCATTCTTCACCTGGTTTTTAAACCTCTGCCTTGTGTGGCCTTGTGTGTGTGTGTTTCGCCAACACCCTGCGTAGGCCTATTTTTATTCTTCACTTCAGCTTTGTACCACTTAAAGTTTCTGATGGGGAAAACGATTGGAAACAAGAGGGCTTTGTGAACAGCCCATGCCTCAACTGATCTTGACATTCATCACACTTGCAGCTCTATGAACTTGGGAAAGGATCAAGGACACCATGTTCTGAATAAGTCTGAACTTTATTGAAGAACACTTACATGTGCAAAATCAAAGTTCAAGTAGTTCTCAAGTTATAATGAAGAGTAAAATTCATGTATGTTGCACTGTGACCCCACAAACGAGGTGAAGGTCATTCATGTACTGTCTCAGCATGACCTTCATACAGAATAATTAACATGTGTAGCTAACTCAAAACAGATCTCAAGTTATCAAGTAAACAGTAAATTTCGTGTCAGTTGTCCTGTGAATTAGCATTAGAATGCCCATTGACTTACATAGTAATCAACAGGAAAGCTGCATGAACAATAAGTACCCAAATTGAAAATCCTTAAAAATCAGAAATCCAAAGCAGTGCCACCTAGTAAACAACTGTTTGACCCTTCCACAACAACATATCCATCACATGTCAGCTTAATCTGAGGGACGGTTCTGAGAACCAGTGAAAAATAGCAAAACCATACAAAAAATTCATTTAAAAATTGCAGCGCCACCTGGTGAACAAATTGGGAACTAGGTGTCCCCTGGAGTGTCTATGTATGATATCAAAGCATCTGGGTGAGCGGTTTCAGAGGAGAAGAATTTTGAAGGTTTGCCCCCAAAAAGAACAAAAAAATTCATACAAAATCCAAAAATCAATAGAGCGTGACCATTTGAATACACTTGGTAGAGATCCACCCAAGGCACATCCCCACCAAGTTTGAAGTAAATCTGGTCAATATTATTAAAGTTATGACCATTACAAGAAATTCCCATGTTAAACTTTCCTATTAAAACTTTTGTTGAGATTTTTGAAAAAAAATCATTAAATAATCCAAAATTCATTGGAACATGGCCATTGGAACAAACCTGGTAGACACCCACCCTACGTACATTGCCACAAAGTTTGAAGTATATCTGGATGACTGTTTTGGAGAAGAAGTTGAAAATGTAAATTAGCATTAGAATGCCCATTGCCTTACATGGTAATCAGTAGGAAAGGTGCATTTACCGCAAAGGAGCCGAATTGAAAAAATCATTAAAAATCAGGAATCCACAGCATTCCCACATAGTGAACAACTTTGTTTGGCCCTTCCATAAGGAACATATCCACAACGTTTAAGCTTAATCTGAGTGACGGTTCTGGAGAAGAAGTCGAAAATAGCTATAACACACAAAAATTCATGCAAAATTAGAAAAAACTGCAGTGCCACCTGGTGAACAAATTAACAACAAGGATTCCCTAGGTGTCTTCCTGTGTGATATCAAAGCAATTGGGTAAGCAGTTTCGGAGAAGATTTTTTAAGATTTGTCAAAAAAAAAAAAAAAAAAAAATTCATTAAAATTCCAAAAATCACTGGAGCATGAACATTTGAACAAAAACCGTTAGAAACCCACCCAAGGTACATTGCCACCAAGTTTGAAGTTAATCTGGATGACGGTTTTGGAGAAGAAGTCGAAAATGTGAATTGGCATTAGAATGCCCATTGACTTCCATAGTAATCAATAGGAAAGATGCATTGACCAACAAGTACCCGAAATGAAAAAATCGTTAAAAATCAGGAATCCGCAGCATTCCCACATAGTGAACAACTTTGTTTGACCCTTCTTCAAGGAACATATCCATCATGTTTCAGCTTAATCTGAGTCACGGTTCTGGAGAAGAAGTCGAAAATAGCTATAACACACAAAAATTCATAAAAAAATAGAAAAAAATTGCAGCACCACCTGGTGAACAAATTAAGAACTAGGAGTCCTAGGGAGTGTTCCTATGTGATATCAAAGCAATCGGGTGAGCGGTTTCAGAGAAGAAGATTTTTTAAGATTTACCCAAAAAAGAACCAAAAAATTCATTTAAAATCCAAAAATCACTGGACCGTGACCATTTGAACAAACTTGGTAGAGACCCACCCAATCTGCACCAAGTTTAAAGTGGATCTGGCTGACGGTTTTTGAGAAGAAGTCGAAAATGTGAATTGTGGACGACGGACGGACGACGGACGACGGACCCTCACAAAACCTCAGCTGACTGACAAGTCAGCTGAGGTAAAAACGGACTTGGGCTATCACTAGTAAATCTTGATACGCTTTCACCGGTAGGGCAGGTTCGCTACAGCATTGATCACTTAGGGGAGACTATGGAGAGTAGGAACATGGGGTAAGATGAAACTTTGATGATAACCGCTCCCCATAAATGTATTTCCAATTTTTGCACTTGTGAGTATCATACGTGGGCTTAGAACCTTTGGTTCATATGGTAAAGTAGGCTTAGAACCTTTGATTCTAAGCCTACATTACCATATGAACCTTAGTTTGGTATCAAATTGTGTGTTTGATTGAGAACGCAATGTTTTTCTCCCTCTCCAATAAATACTTCTTATTAAAAATGTTTTGTCACATTCTTTACACAATAAAATATTAAGCTAAATTACTCAGTGGTATAAAATCCCCAGGTGGCTGAGAGTTATCACCACAAGTGTAACAGTGATTAGTTGATGTGTATTCCTACAGTACAGTGTGGATTGATGTACATTAACAAAAGCGTTTGATGAAACCTAGTGCAAGGGGAGTGTTGAAACGTGTCAACTTTGCCTTATTTTCAGCTTGCCCTAGGGTAATATGGAACATGTTTACACTTGCCCCTGAGTTAGAAGAAACAGTTTCGAACTACCCCATAGAGTCAGATAGAACATTTACGGGTGGATTATACTCAGCTTCTATCTACGTCCAAATATGCATACCTGTTTACACACACAGGAATCCAGTAAAACACAAACATACGATAAACATTAGCAAATACAAAAACATTCACATTTCAAGAATGAGGAAAATTAAGGAGAGACTGGGGAGGGTTGGAACATGCGAGTCCAGGTCCTGTATCATCAAATGTATTCTGTAAAATATTTTATTGTTACATTTCAATGGCAGACAGGCCTGGCTAAAATGAACATCGATTGACTTGTTCAGGTAGGCTAATTATATTTCATTTTATTGAAAACGTATCCACTTACCTCATTGCATGTTTAATCTACCACTTGTATGGGGCGAGATGAAACATTTGACTTGTTGATAATTTTCAATCTATATCTTGATAAGCTCCGTAATATCTGAAAATTCAATGCCCATTTTTGCAGCATTTTTGTTTCCGTGAAATCATAATTTGGGCGAAAAGGATGTCCCGATATGGCGATAGTGGATACAGGTCCGAAAGTACAGGCAGGGTACAGGCAAGTTTTTATATAGGCCTAAGCCCTAAGGCTAAGTGGTAACGATTGAATTTGAAATGATGACTGCACTTTGGAGGGGTCTGCGCCCGGCTCTGGCACTCCCCACAAAAGTGGTAGCACATGATAGTTCCTAAAATTAAAATGCACCCCCTTTTCAAGGATTTTTCCCTGAAATTTACCCCCTTCCCTATTTTGATGAAAACAAGGAGATTTTTGCCCTGGAAAAGTACCCCTATTTTTTAAAACAATGAGATTTTGACCCTCAAAAAGTACCCCTATTTTTCAGTTTCAAGGATACAAAATAATGTAGTGGTCCATGCCTTAAAATCTGCATTATGCAGCATATAAGTGTTGTTACATTCACATCTGGATTAAACCTAATTGTAATGAGTGAAACCATTTTCATTTTCTCCATGCTTTTTAATGATTGGGGTTCAAACTTGGAACTGACATTATCGACTATTTGAATCTATAGATCCATAGCCCCTATTTCATAAAAACGCAAAGGTTGTACAAAACATACCTTAATTTAAGATTTCGCAGATCTTGGCCCATGAAAAACACCCCTAATTTCCAATTTCGCGGACCACGTCGAGGCTCAAAATATACCTTTTTTCCCGCAAAATTTGGAACGATCAAGCGCACATGTTTGGTACTAAGTGCGGGGGGCGGGGTCTGCTCTTTGTATCGAAGTCAGTACCTTGTAGATCGATTTCCAGTGAAATTAGCGCAAGTGTGTGTGCATGTGAATTACAGTTACATTGTTTACATCACAGGGCATCTTATATCCAAACATAATGGCTCTGGCTACAATTAAGTACAACAGTCAAGTTACAGTGCAACGGGGCCATTATAGCCGCTGTCATGTTAGAATTAAGGAATAATAAACCACGACGGGGCGGAATTATCAGGAATTTGATGGTCCTCGGGCCTGGCGGAACAGGGCTATCAAATTCCTGAGAATTCCTCCCCATAGTGGTTAATTCTGATGCTAACACAGTAAATTCGATCAATAGAAACGCAAATAAAATCACGTTGCAGGTAAGCCTACACTACAGAAGAAACGCACAGCGCATGCTTGGAGCAGCGTGGATATAATAGTAAAACCAGCCAAGTGGAGGAGATGAGTCAGCAGACTGGCCTCGTTCCCGCGGCGGATCACTCCAAGTGCTTGCACGAGGAGTGATCCGCCGCGGGAACGAGGCCAGTCTGCTGAGTAGTCTCCTCCACGCGGCTGGTTTTACATTTATCCAGTAATTATAGCTGTAATTTTATTTTCATCCTTAAATACAAAAAGAGACAGTTAAAAACAGTTTCAATGTTTATTTCATCAAACAAGGCTTTGCATAGCTTTGCATATGAATAACTGTAACGCAGGATCCAGTAATTGGGTCATTTGAAAGCTACATGCTTGACGTGCGCCTACTACAAGAATTTTGAAGGAAAGTAGTTCTCGGTGACCTTTGCACTGTGGTGATATGGACAGGGTTATCACCCAGTCTGTATCTTCCACCTTTTCTGGATGATACAGCTATAATTACTGGATAAAATAGTAGAACAGCCAAGTGGAGGAGACGAGTCAGCAGACTGGCTTCGTTCCTGCAGCGGATCACTCCGAGTGCTTGCACTAGGAGTGATCCGCCGCAGGAACGAGGCCAGTCTGCTGACGAGTCTCCTTCACGCGGCTGGTTTTACTTTTATCCAGTAATTATAGCTGTAATTTTATTTTCATTAAATACACAAAAAAGACAATTAAAAACACTTTCAGAGGCTCCAACTCTCCCGCCGCCAGCGGAAGATCTCCCGCTTTTCAGGGGAAATTGAAAATTCTCTCGACCTCCCGCTTGGTACAAAAAACCTCCCGCCCACTGTCCTAAATTACTCTTTTTAAGATTTAACTCCCCAGAATTCATCAGAAAGCACCATTTTTACTTGAAATTTGAAAAATTTTCCCACCAGCCCCACTCCCGTACCCTCCCCCTGCTCGGTCGCGTTGCGACCTCGTGGTCTCCCTCTGGCCGGGCAACTCCCTGGGAGGGATGATTCTCCCTCTCTGGTACTCTCCTAGGTTGAAGCCTCTGCAGTTTCAACGTTTATTTCATCAAACAAGGCTTTGCATAGCTTTGTGTATGAATAACTGTAACGCAGGATCTAGTAATTGGGTCAATTGAAAACTACATGCTTGACGTGCACCAACTACAAGAATTTAGAAGGAAAGTAGTTCTCAGTGACCTTTGCACTGTGGTGATATGGACCCAGTCTGTATGTTCCACCTTTTTTTGGATGATACAGCTATAATTACTGGATAAAATTACTGGATAAATGTGACGTAATCGCTTTGCCGGCAGAGGAACGTACTGAATTTTTTAATGAACGAACCAAACTAGCAAACAAAGACTATGAAAACTAACAAAACAACACTCTTATACACTGTACATTGTTTTGTTTTTGTTTTTTTTACATCAGTTATTATGACCTTAAGTACGGTTGTACCTACACCATAAAGTGTAGCAGCCTTTTAAGAAATATATCAGCTACATGCGTAAACAGTTCTAAACGAAAGCAATAAGTCAAAGTTCCCAAAATCCATTCGGACGTACTTTGCCTGGAACTGATGATTATCGCACGTGCACCATTTCCATTTCACGTATAGCCTACAGAAGTTACCACTGGGCGAATTTTGTTTGCGGAAATAGTGTTGAATGCAACTTGTGGAAAATTGTGAACATTTAAATACGACACACGAAGTTTTTGTTTTAAAAAGTCTGTAAATTGTCACGCTAGGCCTAACGTTATACAATCATATTATTATGGTCATTTTGAATTTCATCATGCCAGTTCTTAGAAGCTAATAGCAACGTAAATGGCATTGTGTGAAAGTATGAATGAAACCCAAGCCTCATTCTCTTTACTGGGGTGCAGTATTTTCCCTATAAATTAGTTTCATTGGTTTAGTTTTGCATTCAACCTGAGGCCTATACACGTCCTGTGCTACGCTTTGTACAGTGTGAAAAACTTGTCTAGAGTTCTCTTTGTATTTATACAGTGGGTAGAGTCAAATGGAGACGATAAATTTTTAGTATAGACAATGTTATGTCATTTTCATAATTTTTCTTTTCTGATGGCCAAGCATGGACAGACAGCCATCTTAAGCGCCGACACCCAATGCTCTTTTTCATAGCCAGTCCCCCATCATCTGCCTGAAAGAGTGTAGGCCCCCTGACGTTTTTTTTTTTTTTTGGGGAGAGAGAGAGAGAGAGAGAGAGAGAGAGAGAGAGAGAGAGAGAGAGAGAGAGAGAGAGAGAGAGAGAGAGAGAGAGAGAGAGAGAGAGAGAGAGAGAGAGAGAGAGAGAGAGAGAGAGAGAGAGAGAGAGAGAGAGAGAGAGAGAGAGAGAGAGAGAGAGAGAGAGAGAGAGAAATATATATGAAAATCTTTGGACTGTTTGATAATGGGGGCTTTTATGATATATGGTCGGGAGTTAACCAAATGAAATATATGGATACTATTAATAAAGGTTATACCTACAGTGTCCCGTGTTGTCATTAACAATTCTAATTGTTTAAAGTCGTTTGCCATGGCAATGAAAAGTTATTAGGCCTTTATGTTCTTGTGACATGGTGTGGCAAAGATTTTAATAAGAATATAGGAAAATCTTAAGCATTATAAATATTATCAAGGTCCAGCATCATCCTGCACAGTAAGTAGTGTTATAAGTTTACGGTTGTCCCTGCTTGAGCATAAATATGATGGTCCCACATTATCCTGCACGGTAAAGTATGTCGGTCCGTGGTTATAACTCAACTTTTTGAAATGCGCCGAAATCTTTTACCACTCGTTGCGCCCATCTTGTAATTTAAATAATATGATAACTAATAAGTATTGCTGCTCTATAATCGTAAAATTGTTTTCATATGGATCATTAAAGGGCAGATACACATAATTTATTTCATTAGCTAAATAATTATAATAATGTATAAAGTGAATTGGTTCATGGCGTTGCTGGGCCGGCCGTCTCCTCATCCGACAGGTACAGGTCTTTCTGCCAGTTTGGGATGTCTCGGAGAATATTCTTGTGCCATTGCGGTTGCCTGGGGAATTTTCTCGGCAGAGCTATACCAGGGAAGACCTGGTAATATCGCCGCCTGGACTTTCTTGGTAAAACGATGACTGGAATTGGATGTTTGCGGTCTTTTCTCTGTGGTTTGCTGAATTCAATCTTTGTAGTGAATTATGATGATCTTTTGTGTAATTGTTATGTAAACAATGCCACAAAATGACAAACTCGTTATAAAACAATTGTCAGCTTGTTTGCTTTCAGAAAACGTATACTTAACCACATTTAAAATCAGAATCTAGGGTTACATGTAAAAACTTGTGAGCCACTGCTAACCTGATGTATATTCTTAAGGTAAGAATGTTAGGCCTTCTCAATTCTCCCATGTCACACAAAACAAACAGATTCACAGTAAAAATGATATTTTATTCAGAAAACCTATGGACCATCCTGTTCTGTAGCTGTTTGAGATGGGAGATTTACCAATAAGCTGCAACCTATGACAACCTGAAGTCAAGTCAAGTTTCTGACTGCTTCTTGAATTTAATAGTAATCCAATGCACTTACAGCTCCAGGCTGATTTTTTATTATCATTATCTGCCAAAGATTACATCAAAATGCTATATTAATACTCCATCAACTCCAGTATGGACACTTACATATGCATGTATCAAAACCACTTCCTGCACCTGATTTTTCATTTCTTTTTCCCTTGGTCAACACAGGTATAAATATAAATTCATGCAAACATGATAAAGGATCCTTGGTTTCAAAGAAGGTGCAAAGTTTTTCACACGATATTAAACTTCCGATTTTTTCCACAACCACAAATCTAGGTTTTTAATAAAAATCGCACAATTAACTTGAATTTTGATTTATGCTGAAGCAAAGCTGCTAATATCTGAGCATCATTTAAGTGTTTTTTCCAGTATTTTGCATCTCTTACTGGGTCTTTCCAATTTG
>OZ026614.1:41410302-41465815 GCA_964020975.1 Hermodice carunculata
TAAAAAATGTGGATTAAATTTCCATTGCAGTATCCATTGGTTTACATGGTAATCAATAGGGATGCATGCATCAACTGATAGGTACCCAAATTGAAAAATTTGTTAAAAATCAGAGACAGAGAGTACCACCACCTAGTGAACATTTTGTTAAATCCTCTCACAAGCTACATTTCACCAAGTTTCAGGACAATCTGACTGACAGTTTTGGAGAAAAAGTCAGTAATAGCCTTAACATACAAAATCTATTTAAAAAAAAAATAGCAGCACCACCTATTGAACATACATGTATAAAGGTCTGTGGTTCCCCAAAAGTGCCTGTATGCAAAGTAAGAGCAATAGACCATGTCAGAAATTTCACCACCAGATGGCTCTGGGGTACTATCCACCCTAGCCTGACAGAGTGCCCACTAGCTAGGCATGGCAGAGTATGGGAGGTGGACAGTCTTTGAGTAGAAACAGGAACTAATCAAGAGAGGAGCACCAATTAAAGGCAAAAAGTGTGATTTAGTAGAAAGGTAAGTACTTGCTGATCAGTTTCATATATTATCTTACAGGAATTTATCCCAAGATTATAAGTTTAGTCACTTTACTCCAATGGGTTGAACCAGCAGTTTACATCACTGGTCATATATTGCTGTTTGTGTGTATAAATACCTCTCTTGGCCACACACAATTCTGTGACAAGTCAAATTATGAGACTGTGATTAAAAGTATAATTAATGTTCCATAAAGAGAGAGACTTTCATAGCCATACATACATTATTTTGAATGTGGAATCACCTGGTCAAAGTGCACATAGGCCACCAGTAGCCTGACCTGAGCCAAGCCTCTGGGGCCCAGCCAGTAGCTTGTATATTGGGTCACTCCAGGGGATAAAGCAAGGTGTTAATGCTGCTGTTGTCTAGTTCCTCTGGGGAGTGTGCTTTATTGGTGTGCTGTGTATACAAGACACTTGTTGGTAATGTGTTTGTCCAGAATAACAATGAGGTAAAAACACTGCATACTCAAAG
Organism: Hermodice carunculata; assembly: GCA_964020975.1. Taxonomy (NCBI): domain Eukaryota; kingdom Metazoa; phylum Annelida; class Polychaeta; order Eunicida; family Amphinomidae; genus Hermodice; species Hermodice carunculata. The sequence continues at coordinate 41,411,313 of OZ026614.1, forward strand.
GCAAAGATGAAAAAACTAAACAAGAAAGGAAAAGTAACTTTATGTCCCCTCCAGTTTGAAAGTTTACCTTTTTTCCTTACATTTGAACAGCTTGGCTGCCCTTCATTACCTCATACAGTTAAGTTGACAGGACACATATTTAGTCTAGCACTTTTTTTTCAGACTTGACGCATATGACAGAAATAACAATTTTCATTCTGAACCTATACTCAGTCTGAAAAAAGAAACACCCCTTCCTCAATGGCCCGACCAAGGATTCAAAACCATAACTGAAAGCACACAGAACATACCGCCAATGCGCAATGTCCCATCCCAAAGTTACTTTTCCTTTTCTTGTTCAGTTTTTCATCTTTGTATTTGAGTATGCAGTGTTTTTACCTCATTGTTATTCTGGACAAACACATTACCAACAAGTGTCTTGTATACACAGCACACCAATAAAGCACTCTCCCCAGAGGAACTAGACAACAGCAGCATTAACACCTTGCTTATCCCCTGGAGTGACCCAATATACAAGCTACTGGCTGGGCCCCAGAGGCTTGGCTCAGGTCAGGCTACTGGTGGCTTATGTACACTTTGACCAGGTTATTCCACATTCAAAATAATATATGTATGGCTATGAAAGTCTCTCTTTATGGAACATTCATTATACTTTTAATCACAGTCTCATAATTTGACTTGTCACAGAATTGTGTGTGGCCAAGAGAGGTATTTACACACACACAGAGCAATATATGACCAGTGATGTAAACTGCTGGTTCAACCCATTGGAGTAAAGTGACTAAACTTGTAATCTTGGGATAAATTCCTGTAAGATAATATATGAAACTGATCAGCAAGTACTTACCTTTCTACTAAATCACACTTTTTGCCTGTAATTGGTGCCCTTCTCTTGATTAGTTCCTGTTTCAACTCAAAGACTGTCCACCTCCCATACTCTGCCATGCTTAGCTAGTTGGCACTCTGTCAGGCTAGGGTGGATAGTACCCCAGAGCCATCTGGTGGTGAAACTCATTTCTGACATGGTCTATTGGCTGCATGGTTTCAGAGGAGAAGAGTTTTTAAGATTTTGTGCAAAAAAATGAACACAAAAACTTCATAAAAATATCTAAAAATCAAAGGAGCATGACCATTTGAACAAATTTGGTAGAGCCCCAACAAAGGTACATCTACCAAGTTTGAAATGAATCTGATTCACAGTTATGGAGAAGTAAAAAATATGAATTTTCAGTGAAATCCCCATTAACTCACAAGAGGAATGTATGCATTAGCGGACAGGTACCCAAATTAAAAAATTCATTACAAATCAGGGATATAGAGTACACTACCTGCTGAATAACTCTGCTTAACCCTCCCACAAGTTATATTTCCACCTAGTTTTAGAACTATCTGAGGGACAGTTTTGGAGAATTTAAAAGTAGCCTTAACACAAATTAAGGTCTGGGGGTCCCAAGAGGTGTACCGATGCAGTTTCAACGGAATTGGATTAGCAGTTTTGGAGAAGAAATTTTTTGAAGATTTTGCCAAAAATTTCATAAAAAATCCGAAAATCATTGGAGCATGACCACTTGAACAAACTTTAGAGACCCACCTGAAAGGACCCCCACCAAGTTCCAAGTGAATACAGTTGATGGTTTTTGAGTTGAGAAGTTGAAAATGTGACTTGTTGATGAACATACATGTACACCAACGCTGATGATGGATGAAGGACTATCCCATAATCTCCGCTAACTAACAAGTCAGCTGAGGTAAAAATTAAACATTCTTTTTGTGTAAATAGATATTAACATTTATGATTTCAGCCTGCCAATTATGTGAACTTATGGGAAGGGCAGGGGGAGGTATTGTCATTAGAAACAATGCATAATCCCTTTTTTCCGGAAATATGTGAGCAGTTTTCAATTCATACAAACTACCATAAAATGTCCTATGTGCATGCATGCTACGAATACGGTATAATCATAAATTTTCCCAAGGGACAAACATACCCAAATTTTTCTTTGGGAGGGGGGGAGGGGCTCATTCAAGAATATTTGACCCACCAAACAATTTTTTATTTACAGATACTGAATCCAAATCGGAAGTCAATTATGCCAAAAATTGGAAAATTGTGTTTTGGGGTGAAATCCAAACATTAAATACTGGAATTTAAATGATTTTACAGTAATGAAGAGTGGACTGAGTGAAGTGTGTCATCAGGTCCAAAAAACCCTACCAGTTTCATTCACAAAAATGGCTGATATACATTTTTGTTCTCCAAAATTAAATATTCATTAATTTTGTCTTCTTCCTTATACTTCTTAGTTACAGGAGGCTTAACTACTCCACAATCAAACTATCTGAAAAACGTGTAACAACAAACCAAAATATCTAATGTTAAAGTATGAACAAGTTTGTGAATGTACCGTATTTATACAATGATGGCATCATGATGGAATTTGTGCACTTTATGGCAGTAAGAAAATATTCAATAAGGGGAAAGGTAGTTGTGTAGTTTAAAGTTTTGCCATGTAGTACAATGTATACATTTGTGATCTTTGTAATCTTAGAGGATGTACTGGTGCTGACCTGACAGGCTGCACTTGAGGGATTTCTACTAAAGTATTGTGCACTGCCAAATTATTTATTATTTACTGCTTTGAGGCTAATTCCTGTCATGTTCTAGATCTGAATGTAGGAACTTACCTTCATCAAGAAATTTGATGTCAGAGTCATCTAATGTTGAATCTGTCATAAATAATTCTTTACCTACAAAACACAAGATAAATTGTATATACTGAAATTCTTCAACTGTTAAAAAATAGCCCGAAAAAATGTATGTACTGCAAGTGTTTTGCAAAATTATTGTGAAACTGAAATTCATCTTCAAACAGAGGTAACACAGTGCTCCCTATCATAATGGACCGCTCTGAGGATTCCCAAGTCTTATACATCCCATGTTAATATACCTGTCATGAGAGACCACCTGTACGTCAGGATCACTTTTCTGTTGCAGTAGGGGTGGTCTCTGGTGACAGGGACCATTGTATATGGGCCAATGCTTTCCTGTTTAAATCACCACAAAGTGTTCACATGAAATTGTTGTCTACTTTCACCTTTTGCTTATATTTGTCATAAATGAATGTATATCTTAAATGAGAAATGTAGACACAACCTACTAGTATAACGTGCACCTGGTCAACAGCTTTCCCTGGTGTGGGTTGAGCACAATGTGGAAAGCTGTTGACTCATTCTTGTTTTACAGTAAAAGGTTTAATAGCCAGATGTAAAATTATGCAGTTAACTCTTTCAGCGATATGTTGGACTCATGATGGTTAGCAGAATATTTACATACTTACCAGTCAATTTCTTGGGACCTTTTGTTTCAACTTCTTTGCCCTTTTTACTGTTCATTTCAGCATCGAACTTGGCTTTCCATGCTAAAAATGATTCTATGGTCACCCTGGTTCCTTCAAATTTTTTCTGTAAAGAAAGAATTTCATTTTTTTGTACAGTATTTACTTGACCATTCATGGGCCAAACTTATATTTCCCAAAATGTATTGGTATACAGGACAGATATAGACCTTCAAAATATTTGTAGCCATATCAGGAAATAAAACAGTAATCACTGCAAAATTTGACCTAACTATTTTATGATTCATCTTAAAATAAATCAGCCAAGTGCAAAATTTTTTTAGCCAAATGAATGCGATATTAGCATTTGCCTGATTGGCTAATGGCACAAGGGGTTCCTGGATATGAGCTTGCTAGTGCTAACTGATAAGCCATGCATTAACCCTTTCCCCCTTAAACTGGCCAAAACTGGCTGGTGGTCAAATGTCGTCTGCTTCAGCGTTTTCAACTGATTTCAACAGCAAAGAAAAACAATTTGACTGAGAATTGAAGATGAGACCTGTCAAGACAACATGACCCAGGTCAACAGCTTTCCTCGGCATGGGTTGGGCACTTAGTGCCCAACCCATGCTGAGGAAAGCTGTTGGCTCAGTCTTAATTCAAGGGGGAAAGGGTTAAAATTGATCTCAAAATTGACTGGCAATACTAGTATATCATTTTGATCAGCAAATGGAACCATGGATCCAGTTGTTTTGTACCTCACTGTTTTCCTCAGGGAAAGTAAAGTACAGAAAAACGCTGCAACAAAAATAACTTCCACAATCCTTTGCTACACCCATGTAACTCTCACTTTGCTGCTACAAATCATCAATAGACCACTTACATGTACCCTCCAATCCAGGTATCATTTAGTTCAAGTCACAAAATACTCCAATTTTTTTTACACACAGTACATAATTAGAATTAATTTTCTGCATTTCTTCTCTAAACATCACTTTGACTTGTTAAAAAATCCACTAACTGCACACCACACTTGACATATAAATTGTACAATGTGCTTAGGGATGGTTCCACATTTTCATCATTTTTGAATTAGTACTTACAGTACGCAAGGGGGGAGGGGGTTAAATGGGTCTGTATACTTTCACAGGATATGGAAAATGATGATCAATTTTTGGCCTGTTTTGTGCAGTTTTGCTATGATTTGGAGGGAAAATCATCATTTTTAAAGTACTAATTTGGGGGGAGGGAGGGGGCTCATGAAATTTAGTACCCTAAGTACTAATTCAAAAATGATGATAATGTTGAACCATCCCTTACACATAACAGTGAATAACTTCTAAATTATTTTCACAGGAACTTAGAAACCCATACAAAGCTGTGTCATTTGACCCACTTGGCTTTGGTATTCAAGCTCACCCTCTCTGCCTCCTCTTGTTCCCTTTTCTTTCGTTCCTTTTCTTCCTCCTTCTGTTGTATGTTTTCCTCCACAAGTTCATTCATTCTTTCCATTGCTGCAGATACCAATGTGAACACCATGACCATCCCAAGGTTCTCCTGTATCTGTTTTGCAGACATCAGTGCAACCACATTTGGTACTTTTAACAATTGTATATGTACACAGAATGGGTAGTGTTCATTAAATAAGAACACATGGAGCATCCCATTCCCATATATATATATATACATACATACATATATATATATATATATATATCAGGGCTAGAAATAGGGCTTATCCGCTTGTCCGTACTAAGTGAAAGTTGTGACGGACAAGTAAAATTGCCAGTGCACTTGTCCAAAATTTACATACAGTTCAATTAGAATTTAAGACTCCACTTGGTTGGCGGACAAGTGAAAATTTTTCCTTATTTCTAGCACTGTATATATATATATATATATATATATATATATATATATACACATACACACATATATATATATATATATATATATATATATATATATATATATATATATAGCTACTTACCTGTGTCACATGCAACAAACAATATGTGGGGCAAACGATGCGCCCACTCAAAGACAGATTGCGCGAACACTTTCGTTACCCCCCCCCCCCCCCCCGTCCCCCGTCTAGAATGCACCAGACAGTGGCGTCTAGACAGGGAAAGACATTGGATGCACCAATTACGCTCCATTGAACCTTTCGGTCTCAACATCATGGGGAGATGAGCTCTATTGCTCGGTCTAATGCTAAAATTTTATGTTCAGAGTTCATCCCTCCATGAGGTTCTGCTTTGGGTAGCATAATACCTATGCAACCCATTGGGAAACCGCACACACATACCCACACTGTGTTCTCACACACAGCCCCAAGCTCCTGTGTTCAGGGCTTTGTGGTACGGTAGTACCACCACCCAGAAGTCTGATTAATTACACTTGCTGACCCCCAGCACTGTTTCTACGGCAGTCCTTATTTTACTGGCCTGCCGGGATTCAAATTCTTTTGAATCTAATTCACCTTGACAATAACGTCTTGGTAGAACCGAGATTCTGTGTTACACAATCACAATAACGTGTTTTACGTGACAACAGAAAATTACCCCTCGGTATATAAATCAGCCGTAACGATATAAATCAGACGTAACGTCGGTTAGCCCACAGTTCCTGATGAGTTGTGAAATACAACGAAACCGGTCGAACTTCTTCAACCTCTAGCTATTGTGACCCTTGCTCGGTCCTTAGAAAATATATATATATATATATATATATATATATATATATATATATATATATATATATACAGAAAATGGGTAGTGATACCATTAAATAAGAACACATGGAGCATCCCATTCCCATATATATATATATATATATATATATATATATATATATACACACACATATGTACAATGTCCAGATATAGAGGTGTTGTATACATGTGTTTGAGTATATTTTATTAACTCTTTCACTGATAATTACAAAATTCAATCTCAATGGAATTGTCATAATGATTCCACATTCAAATTCCTTGTAAACAACTTTTCATTAAAGTACCAGAATGCATGCAGTCCTAGAGTAGATAAGAATTGTCCAGGTCAACAGCTCTCCTTGTTAAGACTTGAGTCTAGAGCAGCCAAACGAAAATTGTTGAATTAGACTCCAAAGGTTCAGCCAGTAGACACACAACATAACTGACACAATTTAAAAATTCTGCATCATAGTGAGACATCAGGGGCTGCTGGTACCATTAGCTAATTAAATGCTACCTTTCCTCTAATTTGGCTTAAGAAATTTGCAAAAGGCTAAATTGTTTCGAAACAAATTAATGAAGGATCAGGGTAGAACTTTCCATGAAGTTTGCTTTTATTTCTAATTTTGGCTGAAGATTTTCATATCCAGATCAGTCCCCGAGACAAACACTGTCAGACTCAGGGACAGATTTAGGCTTTCAAATATTATTTGTAGCCAAATCAGGAAATAAATAGTAATTGCTGCAGAATTTGACCTGACTCTTATATAATTCATGTTAAAATAAATAAGCCATTTGCAAATTTCTTTAGTCAAATGAATAAATTATCAGCATTTGGCTAATGGCATCAGTGGTCCCTGACTATAGCAATCTCTGATAAGATACTAATAATGCTTTTCTCCATGTATGTACTATATAAATATTTGTACTCTAAATACTTGTCACGTCCCAGGATTCTCTTTGCTGATACAATACATGTATGTAAAGTAAGCAACATAAAATGTACTTACCTGTTCATTTATTAAATTTAATATTGTCTCCACATGCTCATCTTCTAAATTTTCGACAGATAAAACCTCCACCAGTGGAGCTTCATCTGGGTATTTTTCTGTGTATGTAAACTGCAGCACACATGTAGCTGTAATGATTGTGAACAATATATAATCATAATACAACTATTCACTTCAGACTGCCCCTGTGTACATCTAGAGGGTGTACATGTATGTATCCAAATTATCTTTATGATCTCTATGGTCAGGTGTCCCACTCTCACTTTCTCCCAGAGCGGTCTTTCTATCAGAATGCATAGTGAATGACACAGTTTGATGAAGGACACTAGTAAGTTTCACCCTTAACTTTAGAAAAAAAAACAGATCCATTTTGCTACACATGACACTATAGTCATACACTACTTTTCCTATATTGATGCATCCACCTTTGAAGGGGGGGGGGGGGGGCAGGCTTCCACCAATTATGAAATTTGGGCTCTCAATATGACCACAATAATGACATTATAAATGTGCAAGTGTCAAAATGATGTTTTGAACCATTTTATTTCCAGGAAAGACCACATTGCATGTCTGTTCATTCGGTTGTGGAAGTTGTATGAAACTTCAGTGGGGTATTTCAGGGTTCAAGTGTTAGACAGACTTGTGTAACTGATAAGTTGTATTTACATAATATTACATAATTGAGGGTAGTATAATGGGCCAGTGAAAAGCATTCATGTTTAAATGATCTACCTTTTACTTTCTGGCATTTTTATATGTATATTAAAGAACACCCCCCACCCACCCACCAAAAAAGCCAAGAGGACTGTGACAGTCCTGTGCTCAGCTGCCATGTACATATACATGTACCCTTGCAATTTTTTAAGATTTACACAAAAAAGCCAATAAAATCATAAAAAACCCATAAATCAATAAAGCGTGACCACTTGAACAAGCTGCTTAAGACCTGCATAAGGTACATTGCCACCACGTTTGAAGTCAATCTGACAGACGGTTTCGCAGAAGAAGTCAAAAATGTCAATTAGCATTAGAATGCCCATTGACTTACATAGTAATCAATAGGAAAGGTGCATTTACCGACAAGTACTAGAAATGAAAAAAATTGTCAAAAATCAGGAATCCCCAACATTGCTTCCTGGTGAAAACTTTGTTTGGCCCTTCTACAAGGAACATATCGACAAAAATTCAGTTTAATCTAAGTGACGGTTCTAGAGACGAAGTTGAAAATAGAGATAACACACAAAAAAATCATTTTAAAAAAATTGAAAAAAATTGCAGCACCACCTGGTGAACAAATTCAGAACTGGGGGTCCCTAGGAACATCCCTGTCTGATATCAAAGCAATTGGGTGAGCGGTTTCACAGAAGATTTTTTTAAGATTTGCCCCAAAGAGAACAAAACAAAAACAAGAGGGCTGTGTGAACAGCCCATGCTCAGCTGATCTTGACATTCATCACACTTGCAGATCTATGAACTTGGGAAAGGATCAAGGTCACCCATGTTCTGAGTAAGTCTGACCATTATAAAAGAACACTAACATATGCAACATCAAGATTCAAGTAGTTCTCAAGTTATAATGAAGAGTAAAATTCATGTATGTTGCACTGTGACCCAAGAAATGAGGTCAAAGTCATTCATGTACTGTCTGAGCATGACCTTCATACAAAAACATTAACATGTGCAACATCACAGTACTAACTCAAAACAGATCTCAAGTTATCAAGTAAACAGTAAATTTTGTGTCAGTTGTCATGTGAATTAGCACTAAAATACCCATTGACTTCCATAGTAATCAATAGGAAAGCTGCATTGATCGTTAAGTACCCGAGTTGAAAATACTTAAAAATCAGAAAAAATAAAGCAGTGCCACCTAGTAAACAACTTTGTTTTGACCCTTCCACAAGAACATATCCATCACATTTCACTTTAATCTGAGTGACAGTTCTGAGAACAAGTGAAAAATAACAAAACCATATAAAAAATTCATAAAAAAAAAAATTAGAAAAAATTGCAGGTGAACAAATTGGGAACTATGTGTCCCTGGGAGTGTCTATGAACGATATCAAAACAACTGGGTGAACAGTTTCACAGGTGAAGAGTTTTTAAGGTTTGCCCCCAAAAAACGAAAAATAATCATAAAAATTCCAAAAATCAATAGAGCGTGACCATTTGAACAAACTTGGTAGAGATCCACCCAAGGCACATCCCCACCTAGTTTGAAGTAAATCTGGCCAAAATTATTTAAGTTATAACCATTACAAGAAATTCCCATGTTAAAACTTTTGTAAAGATTTTTGAAAAAAAAATCATAAAAAAGCCAAAATTCATTGGAACATGACCATTGGAACAAACTTGGTAGACACCCACCCAAGGTACATCCCCACCAAGTTTGAAGTTAATCTGCATGACAGTTTTGGAGAAGAAGTTAAAAATGTGAATTAGCATTAGAATACTCATTGACTTCCATAGTAATCAATAGGAAAGCTGCATTGACCGATAAGTACCCGAATGGAAAAAATCATTAAAAATCAGGAATCTGCAGCATTCCCATATACTGAACAACTTTGTTTGACCCTTCTACGAGGAACATATCCACCACGTTTCAGCTTAATCTGAGTAACGGTTCTGGAGAAGAAGTCGAAAATAGCTAGAACACACAAAAATGCATAAAAAAATGCAGCGCCACCTGGACAACAAATTAAGAACACAGAGTCCCTAGGTGTCTTCTTGTGTGACATCAGAGTGATTGAGTAAGCGGTTTTGGAGAAAAAGATTTTTTAAGATTTGTCCAAAAAAAGAACAAAAAAATTCATTAAAAATCCAAAAATCACTGGAGCATGACCATTTGAACAAACCTGATAGACACCCACCCAAGGTACATCCCCACCAAGTTTGAAGTTAATCTGGATGACGGTTTGGGAGAAGAAGTTAAAAATGTGAATTAGCATTAGAATGCTCATTGACTTCCATAGTAATCAATAGGAAAGCTGCATTGACCGATAAGTACCCAAATGGAAAAAATCGTTAAAAATCAGGAATCTGCAGCATTCTCACATTGTGAACAACTTTGTTTGACCCTTCTACAAGGAACATATCCACCATGTTTCAGCTTAATCTGAGTGATGGTTCTGGAGAAGAAGTCGAAAATAGCTATAACACACAAAAATTCATAAAAAAATAGAAAAAAATTGCAGCGCCACCTGGTGAACAAATTAAGAACTAGGTGTCCCAGGGAGTGTTTCTGTGTGATATCAAAGTAATTGGGTGAGCGGTTTCAGAGAAGAAGATTTTTTAAGATTTTCCCAAAAAAGAACAAAAAAATTCATTAAAAATCCAAAAATCAATGGACCGTGACCATTTGAACAAACTTGGTAGAGACCCACCCAAGGCACATCCCCACCAAGTTTGAAGTGGATCTGGCTGACGGTTTCGGAGAAGTCGAAAATGTAAATTGTTGATGGACGACGGACGGACGGACAGACGACGGACGGAGGACCATAAGATAAGCTAAGCTGACTGATAAGTCAGCTGAGTTAAAAATCATAAAAAATCTAAAAATCAATGGAGCATAACCATTTGAACAAGTCTGCTAGAGACCCCCCTCCCCCCAAGGTGCATTGCCACCAAGTTTGAAGTCAATCTGACTGACTATTTCGCAGAAGTAAAAAATGTGAATTAGCATCAGAATGCCCATTGACTTGCATTGTAATCAATAGGAAAGGTACATTTACCGACAAGTACCCGAATTGAAAAAATCGTTAAAAATCAGGAATCTGCAGCATTGCCTCCTAGTGAACAACTTTGTTTGGCCCTTCCACAAGAAACATATCCACTAAGTTTCAGCTGAATCTGAGTGACAATTCTGGAGAAGAAGTAGAAAAATTGCAATAACACACAAGAAATCATCAAAACTTAGGAAAAAAAATCACATTGCCACCTGGTGTTCAAATTCAAAACTATGAGTCCCTAGGAGTGTTCCTGTGTAATATCAAAGCAACCGGGTGAGCCTTTTTATGAATATTTGCCCCGAAAAAGAAAAAAAAATTATAAAAAATCCAAAAAATCACTGGAGCGTGACCAATTGAACACACTTGGATGAGACCCACCCAAGGTACCCTGGCAATACAGGTACATTGCCACCAATTTTGAAGTGAATCTGGCTGATGGTTTTGTAGGAGAAGTCAATTGTTGACGCTGGAGGAAGGACGATGCCGGATGAAGGACCATATGACAAGCTCAGCTACTGACAAGTCAGCTGGCTAAAAACACCAAAGACAGTGGGATTTTATGTAACAGAAGCCACAACCTTTGCTGAAGCACTTTGATGTCCACCATATTTTGTTCACTGAAACTTTGTGAGGTCGCAAAACCATGATACTTAGAAATTCTTCTAATCATACACCCTATTTAAAAGTCCCTGCCATATTTGGAACACTACTACCCTCTGTTGGCAGAAACCAGAATGAGGCTGGGGTGGAACACAAATCAAGTCCCTGTTCATTTACATGTTAAATTTGTTTACTTTTCTAGCTCATATATATCATTTAAAAACACTTTGAATACACCCAGTGTTTTATAATGTTAGGACAACTCTATGACTACAACAGCGAGGGGAAAAAACATGTCTTCAGTGTTTGATCCATTGTTGCAAAAGTTACTGTGACGTAGTCTGTTAATTTGAAATAAGTTTTCATCACAACATGTTTTTATCATCTTATTACAAAACATAATCTGTTGAATTCATATTTTAGAACCAGTCATTCATTTGGGTGTGTAATTTGTACTACCTGGGACATCAAAATATGATATATATTTTTTCAAAAACATGGTCGAATACTCACATTTCATCGCATTTTTTAGTCCCGATTAGAAAATTAGGTCTGCACTGATCAGTTCACTCTATTAACAAGTCAATTAAGCTTAAGAATAAATATACCTGTGACAGCTAATTATATATTCTTAAAAAAAACGCATATTTTATTAATCTGTTGCTGTTGGAAATTCTTAGAATATATAAAGAGTCAACTCAGTTATTCTGGCTTTCGGTCCAACTTACTGTACAGGGTATCAAAATTGCAGTGAGATGTATATCAGAGGCAATTAGGAAAAGTCAAAACACTGAAGATTTTCCCCTTATGTTGTAGTCCTAGAGTTATCCTAACAGAATAACACAATGCTTATATTCAAAAGTGTTTTTGATAAAGGATATGAGCTAGCAAAGTAAGCAAATTTAACACATAAGTGAAAGGGGACCACCAAAACCTCATTCTGGTTTTTGTCACCAGAGGTCAGTAGTGTTCCAAATACGGCAGGGATGTTTGAATAGGGTGTATGGTATAGGTCTTGGACCAGTAAATACGCTGCGGGTGCCGGTGTGTCAGATCTTTCAGTCACGCAATGAATACAGGACTTCAGGTGACAGGTTTTTAACAATTAGGGAGCAGAGAAACTCTCATCCATTTCTTGTCATATAAAGGGAATAAATATGCCTGACCATATGTGGGTTGGGGAAGGGTGTCAATTCAACATTTAATCCTTAAACTAGAAATCTTGTTGAGCTATTATTTCACTAAGGTTTGCTTCGGAACTGTAGCTATGGAGGTAAGCATAAACAAATGCGCGAGTAGCAAAAAGGTTAATTGGTTTTGCCCCCATTTTCTATTGATAATGTAAATGTCATTGAAGTAAAATGACAGGTACAGTGTCAATGAAACTTTTAAATGTCATAGACAAGCAGGTGAATACAGCCAATTTAACATGTAACTCTATTAGGTTTGATTTACTGGTCCAAGACCTACACATGTATATCATGTACTCACTGATGTGTCCTTTAGTTTTCAAGGTGGTCACAGTCTCAGTGGAAGTATTTAGCATGATGTTTGGATGACATGAATACATGACAGGCAGGAATAACCAGTCATTGCTTCGTACAGACTGTGATGACAATTTCTGCCAGCTCACCTTAGTAAAACTATTGCACATTGTTGGAAATATAAGTTGCTAATCAATTTTCAATAACAGAAGACAGTACATGTATCCAGAGAAAGGTGGATAACAAAATGTTACTGAGTCAAAAGGTGCTCGAGAGTTCTGACTTCTAACCAAAAATAATAAAGACAAACTCACCTTGGAAAGAGGTGTCTTCGTATTCAATTTCCTGTGAATTGACAATCATTTGAAAACTGTGGTATGGTTCTTCTGAAATTACTTTAAACAGAAGAAGAAAAGCTATATGTAGCATAATACAATCATGCACAAGGTCAGTTCTGAAAAAAAAAAAAAAAAAACATAACAAAACAAACTATATTTGAGGACCCTACAAATAAGAGCATCAATTTAGAGACATTATATGTCATGGCTCACAGCAAGTTTTTCTAACCTCAATGGCAAAAATTTACCACTTTATATTTTACACTCTTCATTGCTCAGAGAAACAACTGTATTCTCCTATCACCTTTTCATTATTGCCTCAGAATCTGAGTGCTCTTCCGTGGCACAAATATGTGCACATTCCACCAACCATTTTTGCCTTTTTTGCTTGTTTTCCTTGAGCCTTTGGACCCTAGTAGTGCAGTCCCCCTATTACATGACCACATTGTGTTAGGCAGGATTTGGGAATGTGGGTGTGCGAACTCCCATTTTTACATAAAACTAGGTGTGCATCTTCTATTCACTCCATTATAAACTTGTTAAAATCTGGGTGTGCTTTTAAGAAATTTAGTGTGCAAAACACACCTACACACCTGGCTGCTAATACACTGCATGACCACCCCAAATGTACCAAAAAGTGTAGGCTTTTAAGTGGGCAGCCTCTCTCAAGGAGAAAAATATGCATGAATATTGTCATATGTACTTGCTTGATACTGCATTTTCATAGGCCCCCTGCATTAACACACTTGACAGCAGGTATTCATTACCCTAGCTATAATTATTTGGCCTCTTACCCTTGGACATCATTCAGTGTTTCCATTAACCCCCAAATGGGGTATTTTTAGTGGCATAATCAAACACGTCATATCAGGTACTTTTTGTTCTGCCCTGGGGTCTTTCATGAGCTTGCTGATTGGCCATGGAAGACATATTGTACAGCTAGCAAAGGTAACCACTTATATGTAATTACCTCTTTTCGCAATGTGCAGTAACCAGGTAGTCATGTTAGCAGCAGCTAACAGTTTCACTTTCAGAAATCCTTTAACCTGCTTCACATCTGTCCTGCTGAGTCAAGTAAAGCGTGACAACAAACAAATAAATCGATTTTGTGATTTCTGCCTCTTATTTTGCTTGTTACACTATACACTAGATGAATATTGATCTGTAAATTTTGGAACTCTTTGCACCACCAGCATGACTAGTGGGGGCATATATCCTCTGTGTAATTCTCAATGTTGTTATCGATTCAATTGCTTCTGGCACATGTTTGGGCAATAAAACCACATTTAATCAGAACATACCCCTGATAAGTTATTTCATTTAATTGATTAGGGGTATTTTCTGATAAATATTATAACTAATACATGGCTACTATATATAATTTAGAGAGATCACTGTTATTTATTACTGAATCTCATGTGGACAAGAAAAGAAAATGCATGAGATAATGTGAATTTTCTTTATACAGTGGTACCTGCTGTATGCAACCGCTGCCGTAAGCAGCCACATTGCTTTTTGTGGTCACTAGGCTCAGACATAGGAGTCAGTTTCTTTGTAAAATGTACCTGTGGTGCCGGGTCACCTGCTGTATGCCACTTTTTCTTGGCAGAAGGGGCGGCCACATACAGCAGGTAACACTGTATATACTTCATGAAATGTAAGCTATGTACATGTATGCCGTGGTTTTGTGATTAAAAACTATAAAAAAAACCACCAAACCCCCCCCCCCCCCACTTTAAACCCACTGACAATGTACAGCTTCATCACCTTAACATGTTAAAGCTACATGTTGTTTATATCCGTCATTTTTCAAAATGGTGATGAGGGAGAGAGGTTTTTTTTTTTTTTTTTACACCCTTCCCTTCAACTGATTTACTTTCCACAAGTCCCCATATCCCATACAGGTCATTTAGTCATTCACAATGTCACAAGAATGCTGTTATATAGTACTCTTGACCGGTGTCAACGAACATTTGGGCCCCCGAACGGATGGGCCCCCGGGCCCATCCGTTAGCCGAACAGATGGCTGACCACTCAAGGCATTAATTGAAGCTTTGTCTGTGACTTTTTATGATCAAATAATAACAAATATTTTTTTTATTATTTGGTGTGGCACCAAAAACCATGCAGGCGTTGATGACAAACCAGGATATTTTTTCATGTGGCCTAACACTGACCGCCTATTCCTGCTCTCTTCGTTGAATGGAAGTGACCCTTGCATACGGACTCGAGTTTCCCCTTCTCTGATTGGATTGGCCACCAGTGAATAAATTTATATTTTTGTTTACTTACCAGCTTTACTTTAATCGCTAAATTGTGTACACATCCGTAATACAATGATAAAGTAAATGAAAATACAAATTTATTCAAAGGTGGCCAATCAGAGCGAAGGAGAAATTTGAGTCCTTACGCGTTGTTCATTTCCGTTGGACGAAGGGAGTTTCATTTGGAATCGAGAGGCTTTGTGAGGAATAAAGAGACCCAAATGGGCTAAAATAGTTATAGTTAGTTATGGTTATAGTTGTATTCTGGATGCAGGTTAGATGTCCTCTACATCCAGATCACTTGTATGCACAGTTTTGAGAGTTTTCCTCAGCCAACTCAGTTATTAGGCAGGAATCGAGAGTGGATTGTGACGAATCTTTTGGTATAATAGATATGTGTCGAAACAGCAGAAGGTGCTTACAACAGGAAAACAGCGCAGGGGGGGGGGGGAGAGAGGGGGGGCACTGATTTTTGTTTGTTCCCGTCTAACCCTAAGCAGTATTTTTGGTGGACAGTGACTTTCGCAGTCAGTACAAATGGGTTCGTATCAGGAATATAAATTAAAATGACAACCATTCTGCTGGTTGCCCCTGTGATTCAAAGTCATACCTAGCATGATGATGGCATAATATAAAGAATGTGACATTTGATGTTATCCATTGCACAAGTCCTCAGTAATTACTAATTTTAGTTGTCCCAACTGGAATTTTACTGGCCGAGGACATAATAGACCATAATATATTAAATGACGACAGCGGATTGTCTGACAATCCGATTGACAATCTTGACAGTGAAGGCACGTGGTCAACTTAACACTGACCATGCTGATCATATTCCACATTGATGATTCTGCTTTTCTTTTTTATTTTCAAGTGGTCAAATACACATATCCTGAGTACTTAATCTGCTTGTTTTGTAATGTTGAACACCACCAGTACCACTGGCACTGGTTTGTACCCTGCTGCAGTGACAGTGTGGGCCTACCTGTCAATTCATCAGGGTATATTGACTCCAAGGCTTCTATTTCGTTGTGTTGCTCTTCTTTGTAGTCAGTCATCATGGGCGACCGTTGGTGTAACTGTCAAATGAAACGTCACCGTGTACGTGTGTATTCCATAAAGCAGTACAGATTCACACACAACTCCTCTATCTCAATTTCAGCCCATTTTTCGTCAGCAGCTGTAGCTCATGTGGCGATCTTCCATGCTCAACATGTTAAAGAGCTTCCAATTGGCCTACAGAATACATGTTTACACGTACATGGAAATTGATGATTTAATTTCCTCCAGTGTCGCTAGGGGATGACAGGCCATTCACGCGCAGAAGAGTGCTACAATTGGCCATGTGCTCCTGTTATTATAGGTCGATAGTCTTGTCATGAAGTAACTGAGAGTATCACAATTGCGTAGCATATGATAATGCATGTTTTGGATGCAGTCCTTGTATTTTTTTACACGAAAATCCCCACTGGTACTGTTGTGCTGTCCTGAAGGCTGAAACAACTTGTGTTTGTGAAGAATATAGGTGCTCTTTGTTGTCCTCTGATGAAGAGAACTTTAAAGTCATGATGATGATGATGATGATGATGATGATGATGATGATGATGATGATGATGATGGTGGTGGTGGTGGTGGTGGTGGTGGTGGTGGTGGTGGTGGTGGTGATGATATTGAAACCCCTGAAATCTGGGGAAATGAGTGCATCAGGCTGTTTCCATAAAAAGACATAAGCGTACAAATTTACAAGACGACGACAACAACAACAACAACAACAACAACAAAAATACTTGAGTACATGTTGAAAGTGAATGTTTTAAGAGAGCACAAGAAAACGAAAATGCTTTGGTTAAACGGTGTCTTTGCTGCCCATTACTGTAGTCTCTAGTAAATTGCTAAAGAAATTTACCCAAACGAAATCCCTCAGGAAGATAACAATTCATATGATTTCAGAGATGTGTTCCTGGACTTGGATATTCGGGTCTCAAATGAAAGGCTTTGCATTAAAGTTTATCACAAAATTGATGAGTTTAACTTTGAAGTAGTTAACTATCCTTTCCCTGACTGTAAGATTTCGGAAACTATTGAATATAATAATTTTTGGCACAAATTTTGAGATTTGGCGGTATTTGTTCTAAATTTTAGGACTTTGCCCCCAGAACCAAGTTTATTTATAACAAACTTGAGGCAAGTGGATTCAAACATGGACTTTTGATGAAACATTTCTACAAATTTTGCTGCTTTTGGCTTCAAAAATTTTATACTTGCCTGTATTGCGATTTAACTTTATCTTTTAGCATCATTCTGTTTTAATATTCACCTGTCAGACATTTTAGGCTAGCATGTAAGTGCATATTTACTCAATGTCCACTTTACTCAAGTCAGCTGTCCCACACCTGGGCAGGGAGTCAGTCATAGGCTCTCTCAAGCGCTTGACCAGAAATGGGCATTGCTCAATTGTTACAAACTTGACTCATTCTTTTGAAACTTTAAATCCAGGGCCGGGAGTCAGTCAGGGGATGTCTCGAGCCCTTGGCCAGAAATTGGCAGTATTTACTCAATTGCTACAAACTTGACTTATTCTTTTGAAACATTAACTCCAGGGCCGGAGTCAGTCAGGGGCTGTAGCTTAATTTTTGGAGACTTTTATGGTAAGGGGTATGTTTCATCATGGGGTTT
This sequence comes from Hermodice carunculata, assembly GCA_964020975.1. Taxonomy (NCBI): domain Eukaryota; kingdom Metazoa; phylum Annelida; class Polychaeta; order Eunicida; family Amphinomidae; genus Hermodice; species Hermodice carunculata. Next base: position 41,429,461 of record OZ026614.1, read on the forward strand.
GTTTTATATTTCTGGTGTAGGATGTCCATTGTTATAGTACTTGTTTAAAAAGCCCTACGTTTTTACAGGTGTCTAGCGGTAACTGTTCATTTTTTAAATCACTGGCACTGAATATAATGCCCCAGTTTGTTTCTACTTCAGTTATACACTGGCAGGTGGTTGGACTAAGGTGAGCTATCCAACTAGTGAGGGTACATACTAGTTCAGGGGTAAGCTAAATTATTCTTATCTGAACTTGTAATAAACAAATTTAATAATTATGTTTGGTTTGATAGGTATTCTTTATTGATATGATATTGAAGCTCTGCATTTATAAGCAAAGCTTCACTTATTTAGCTAAATCATCATTTGCCACGTTAATATTTATTATTATGTGGATTGTCTTTGCTGAATAGCTAATTTAGACAAGGAGCTGCTACTCAGACAGACATGTACGGGTACAGGCTCCGAAAGAGGTTTTGAGTAGTTACCCGCTGAAGACCCTTTACTATATTTGGGCTGATGCAGCCTATGTCAAAATTCTACAGAGGAACGTGGACAATATATGCAATAGTACCTTCATATCTATGTAGATTGGACAGTGACAGGTTGGCTTATGGAGAGTAAAGAGTTTGAACGACGGGATAGGAGAATAACGAATAAGAAGTGGTTCTAGACTATAAGACTAAACTAGGAAAGATGATTTGCTGCATAACAAATCAGTGTGTGTGTGTGTCTTCAAAGCATATTGATATGGCAATGTACAACTATTCAATAACACAGGAGTAGAAGTTGGAATGGCATCTCTATCTATTATAGCTTTGAAGTTATTCAAGATTTAAAAATTCTAATGGTGCTATTTAGCATAATTTAAATTGCTACAACTTTCATTTAATTCATTAGGTGCGCAATGGTCAACAACCCCCTAGTAGAAGTTGGAATGACATCTCTATCTATTATAGTGTTGAAGATATTCAAGATTGAAAATTTCGAATACTGCTAATTAGCATAATTTAAATTGCCACAACTTTTGTTTTAGATTCATAACATACGCAATGGTCAATAACCCCCTAGGAGAAGTTAAAATGACATCTCTATCTATAATAGTTTTGACGATATTCAAGTTTTAAAATTTCAAATACTGATAAAAACCATAATTTTAATTGCTACAACTTTTGTTTTAGATTCATTACATGCCCACTGGTCAATAAGCCCCTAGTAAAAGTTGGAATGACTTCTCTATCTATTATACTTTTGAAGATAGTCAAGATTTAAAATTTCAAATGCCCCCAATTTGCACAATTTTAAACATCTTCATTGCTCTGTATAAAACGGTTAAAGTCCTTGTATAGAGGTATAATTAGCCAAGTTTGGAGTTTCTATGTATAATAGTGCCCGAGAAAAGTGTCGGACAAATTTGCTGGTAAACAAGAAAGAAAGAAAGAGAAAGAAAGAGAGAAAGAAAGAAAGAAATGTGTTTGTTGACACACACTTTAAACATAATAACCAAAATTTTAATGAGTCAGCAACCCTCCAGCTGGTGATCTATTCAGCTGTATATTCTGGAAGGTTGGTAAAGCTGTAATATAGGGCATAACCGTAAGTCTAGATATACAATACGATCAATTCATGTGCCCTTTACAGTTTCCACTATCACCAAATGCTCAGCGAAAAGAAAAGGTGTTAAATCTGTAACTTGAAACTGTATTCTGAATAAATGTCTGCCTATTAAAAACACGTTGCGTGTTATAATATCACCGACTTTATGTACATTCTTTGAAGGACTGAATGTACCCATGGAAGCTGGTGATTTTATAAAACGCAACGTGTTTTCAATATCTGCAGACAGTTAGTCAGAGCACAGCCTCCAATTCGTGATCACCCAACAATCACCAATGGTGTGTGTTGGATATTAAGTTCACTGCACAACCTGACAGTAATATATGCACATAAACATTCCGATGGACGGGATTTTTGTGTTAAGCGCAAGAGTCGATAAAGATTCAATACCTGAATGTCAGAATCTGCACATTAACTGGCAAACAACACTGGCGGGGGGGGGGGGGGAGGGAGGGAATTACTGATTGTAAGTTACAGACTCCGGCTGGTAGTTAACTCTTTCAGTGGCACATTTTGGACTCAATCAACAGCTTTTCCCGCAACACTCCTAAAACGTGCCAAGGAAAGCTGTTGACCTGACCTATAATACTCTATATGTAATTGCAGGCATGCTTCTACTTAAGTGAAAGGTCTGTTTACAATGAGCATGAATTCAGTCCCGTTATAATTCAGAGCAGTCAGTTTTAAGTAGTTAGACTTCAGAGGAAGTTGGCACTTAAAGACTTAAACTGAGTAACAGTAACTAGTTTAAAATTGTTAATTTGTTTATCTATTTATTCTGGATTACCATATAGTACATTATATGACTGATGCAATAGGATCCCCAGAGTACCAGTCTCTGCTATATGTTAGCAGGTAAAAGGTTCCAGCCGGGAATTGCCTGGAACATTCTATTTTGCCACAAGGATATAGCTGTTATCCATGAGTATCTCTGAGTAACATTAAAATTAATTCATAAACATGAACTGGTTATTGTGTATCGTCGTCGTCGTCGTCGTCATCATCATCATCATCATCATCATTTCAATTCTTCATTTTGTGTTTTAAACATACAAACAACATTTCGTTTTTGTTATTCATTTTATCATCATCATCATCATCATCATTACGTTTTTGTCTCTTTCTATTATCTCAAACTTACAGCTATAACTGCCAGATGAATATACAAATTGCCATCTAGAAAAGGATATTCATGATTGGTCGAATTCCTGTGTTTGCTGACTCGTCGCGCTTCACTGTCGTAGTCATCCACCACAGGAACTCGGCCGGTGAGGTGAGCAATAGAGACTTGATTTGACTCTGCCGGTATTGTTACCGGGTATTGTATTTAGCACTCTCCACACCTTGGTAGGAATGACTCTTACAAAAGTATGCGTTTTTAAATACCACAAACTACTCACCACAAAATTAATAAGAAAGAGAGGATAAAGCATATGCTTTATTTAGATGTCCATGGCATTATCAATAATAATAATAATGAATTGATAATGATAATGATAATGATAAATACAAGCAAACAATACACACTTTTTAAATGGTCTTAATTATTATGTGACAATATTAATATCTTAACATTCATCGAGAGTGAATTTATCTCAGAAAGTTCATTACTGCAATCGCAGATGGGTTGTGTTCTTCTCATCAAGTCCAACATACTAAATGGATCTACCCGACTGAGTGTTTCGATACGTGTGCTGAAGTACCGTTTTTCCCCCTGGACACGAGAAGAATGCGCCAACTCAGCAATGTCTGAAACCCAGCATATGGTATTCATAAAAATGTACTTTAAACCAATGAAAATGGTTCTTTCAAAGCAAAGGAAGTATAATTGACGCATGCGTAATCCATTTCTAAAGGTTTTGCCTGGAAGAGCGGTGTACTATCATTGATTTTCTTGCAGAATACTGAAATATGGCGAGACAGGGGACCAGAGGCACGGACCCACGGAAAGTGGTTTGTATACTTGTGAATATATTTGTTTGCAATAAATGCTTCATGCTGGCAAACATATCAGAAGAGATGCACATGGGCGATAATAAAAGCATATTATGGATTAAGCATGACTTGGGTGTGATGTGCAAGTCCGCCCACAAGTGGCAACAGCAGTGAGAATGCTCACTGTTAAAGCGATCGACAGTTTTTAGTTACCTGTATACCCATGTACAGTATTTGCGTGCCGTTGGTGCATCACAGAGTTGCATGTCCCAGTGATACCATAGAGTTGAATCGCTACACTTTTTTTTGTTAAAGGTCAAGAAAAAGACCAGATTCATATGTTCGACTTCAGTGTTGCAATTAATTGTTTTAACTTGTACGTCCCTGTACTAATGCCACAATATTTGGATGTGCCTCAAACATACAAAGTGAAAATCCTGACAACACTCTGCGCAAAAAAAAAAAAAAAAAACTATTTCAATTTTGACGCTTAAAATCTTAACCAAAATGTGCATTTGATTGGTGTATTGTATATCATAAAAAAAAAAATGCTCTTCCTGCTAAAGGTACAAGATTACTTTTTAAAATGTCTCAACATGCTAAATTTTACTGGCAGAATTCTAAAATTTTTCACAACATTCTTCAATATGGTATCCCATGGCCATGCACCACAATAAGGGCTCAATACATGCAAAATTTGTAGTGACACTTTTCAAATTATGTGTTTTAACATCCATGAATTAGTAGGATCCTTGTAGCAATATTTTGCTTCAGGCTAGCTAATTTATTGTAACACCATGTTCATATATGTTCACCTACTCAAATGCCATGATTTGCAAGACCAAGGCACCTCTGTACTTTGTGCATCAGAAATGTTGATGACAAATACTTCTTACATCTGTATGAAAATTCTGTGTACATGTATATACATACACCAAAGTCCTGTAACCTATGTCATTAGGACATGATCTTCGTGCAGGACTTTGTGTATCACTAGGAGTGATAATTCAAAGACATCATAAACTCCTGGCAACCACCAGAAGTACTGCAAAGAATGACTTTGGACCAGAAAATTGTTGATTTCTGTCAAACAGGGGGTGATACTGAGATGAAATATACACCAAAGTAATTTAAAGCAAATATGGCACAGATTGGCATCATGCAGTTGCATGGGTGTATCACAAAGGAAAATTGCATCTCATTGTAAAGACTGTCTTCAGTTGCCACTTTCAGCATGGAAAATGAGTGGGAAAGAATGCAGATGTGTTGATACAGCAGCAGCAGTATCTCATTCTGAATACTGACTACCTTTCCCATGGTTCAACTAGTGCAAATTTTCTTTGTTAAAAAATCTCATGAAAAAGGGCTTTATCTGGTCCAGGTGTAGTGATGCTTTCCGAACCAATCAGAACTGCACTGTTTGCAGGGTCTTCATGCATGTGTAGGAGTCCAGCTCCATGTACAACTAATACAATGTAATGTTTCCATCAGTGTGTTACACAGTCTGACCATGCTGACAGCGATTTACATTGTATTTTGTACATATTACGGCAACACGCATTTGGGGGGGGGGGGGGAGGAGTTACGAAACTAAACCTAGGAGGTGGCACCATAGGCATGATGCACGGCATGCTGACATGGCTGATTAGAAAAAAACAACATTCACATAAACTGTCATAATATTGCCAGCATTGCTGCATGTTAGTTGCCAAGTGTGACTTGCCCATGTTATCTACACATGCATTTGCCACATCAGTGAAAGCATTAATGGATAACCCTTTAGCTCTCCACCCCCACCGTATGCACCTTCAGACCAAGTCAACAGCCTTCTCTTTGGGGTAATGGGTACTAAGTGCCTACCCCATCCCAAGGAAACCTGTTGCCCTAGCTCATACTGCAGTGGTCCCTGTCTTGAATGAGAGGCAACCTGTGTGGAAAGACTTCCTTGAAGGATCCTTTGCCATGCACTTCTCATCCTATTTATATCTCCTATATGCAAGACCACCTGTCTTGAGAGACCACAAGTTGATCATGCCAAAGTGTGCTCTTTGAAGTCAGGTTTCAGTGTACCCTAATTGTAATCCTGTACAATTCCCATACATTTTCCTCTCATCAGCATTTTTTTAAAATACAAATATCATTGATACAAACTACATGTATGTGTTCCCGCCAGCTGGTTTAAAAGGGAAAGGCTTCATAACACAACTGAAAAAAAAAAAAAAGAAAAGAAAAAAATGTTAAAAGTGAACTGAATAAAATTATTCAAGAGTTGTTTCTGGTCCTGGATGATTGCAGAAGTGATTACACACCTAGATCAAGATACATGTCCTTTAGACCAATTGAGATATGTGTCCTTTAAAGAAAGTATGACCATACCTGAAATAGAGAATGGGACATAGATTTTGTAGTAGCCCAGCATGTCTTTTTTTTTTTAATTGCCTAAACTTAAAGGCCCTTTTACAAAACCCCTTTCTCCCGCGGGAGAAGGACCTTGGCCTGGGACAGGGACACACAGGTGCACTGAACCAGCCCTTCATCAAAGTGCTAAGTAAACTATGTGGTCAACTGGTGAGGCTGAGGTTGTTCACACCATTTACTGGGTCATAGCCATCCACACACCACATTCAGGCTGGGTCAAGGGGATGGGAATAACAGTAATTGGGACTTTGATACTTCTCCTAGTGAACATTGTAGCCAGATCTTGGATTTAGGATGAAGGGAAAGGCAGTATAGACCTTGAGGACATATTTTGAGTGGGTATTTTTTACCTGGTATAAATGATATTTATGAACTCTCTCTTATCATGCATCCTTGCCTGTATTCAGTCATCAGCTTTTCCATGCATCATACACACAAAAAAAACAAGTTTTGACAATAAAGCATTTTATGAAATTATTTATTTACACACATTTGTATCAAGAGCGCAAAGTCTGTATATCGTCAGTGACAACAACAATATGTACAATGTACTTATTACATGTAGAATCTTCTGTTGTCAAAGTTTTCAGTCACAATACTTCTCACAAGTTCTCCGTCACAATACTTCTTACAAGTTCTCCAAGTAATATATTTCAATCACAATACATTTTACAAGTCCTTTATGTAATATGTTTCCTTTTATCTGTGTGTTCATGCTTCTTATAATGCTGAAATTCTCAGTCCTCTAGGAACCCCTCAAAGTTCTCTGTCCCACTTTCACTGTCCCCCAAAATTAAGTAAAAGTGCCTTTGTGACCTAGTCTCCGCCTCGTCCTCACTGTCCTCATCAAAATCACTCTCATCTAAGGTTATTTCATCTGCTACTTCACTTTGTAAAAGTAGTTCCCAAGCCTTCTCTACAAATTTGTATGTTTTGGGTTTGTATCTTTTTTTACCCAGATGTCTCTCAGGATGGTTACTTACTTGCTTCATGCTTCTTGAGGTATATGGTCTCTCCACATTTTCGTTCCATTCAAGTGCACCAAGATTGCTTCTAAGTTCATACATAGTATCGCCATACTGGAAACGTTTATCCAAGTATATAAGTGTTGCATTATTGTAACTTTCTATGAAGTAAGTGTCCCTGGCAGGACAGTAATCACTGGGATTCTTGTAAACAATTGTTTTCTGTATCAAGTCTGTCAACAGTTTCACTGCAACAGGATCTGTCTTTGTCTGGTACATAACCAGGTTCCTTACATGCAGAGCTTGCGTGACAGGAGGTATGGATATTCTGGTAGTGCAATGGTATAGTATCCAGGTACTGCACTAACTTTGCTGGGGACCCTTCACAGTGATCCATAGCCCAGTATATATGCCTTCTTACTCCACTAATTTTGTCTGACAACTGGACAGCAGGCTTGTGAGGAGAATGCAGAAATACGCAAATCCAAGTATAGAAGCTACTGGAAGTGCATGGCCAATCTGGGTGCATGGGACTTGGAGTTTTATCTACAGCACAAAGAAGCAGTAGCTAATGGCCATGCGGTAGTGCGTCATCAGCGAGAGTTGATGCCAGTCTGCATCTTGAAACAAGTGCGTGGACTATACCCTAACCCTCATGGAGTTTCATACATGGATCATAAGTGGGGATAGGGGTTGACAGAGGACAGAATGTATATAATGCAAACCTGCATGAAGAACCTCCATGTACATTTACCCATGACAGATAATATGTATAGGCCTATTTTCTGCATGGAACTTGGAAATAGGCCTTGGAGAACATCAGGAACATTGTACTTGGAGAACTTGTAAGAAGTATTGTGACTGAAAACTTTGACAACAGAGGATTCTACATGTTATAAGTACATTGTACATATTGTTGTTGTCACTGACGGTTTACAGACTTTGTGCTCTTGATACAAAGGTATGTAAATAAATAATTTCATAAATTGCTTTATTGTCAAAACTTGTTTTTTTGTGTGTATGATGCATGGAAAAGCTGATGACTGAATACAGGCAAGGATGCATGATAAGAGAGAGTTCATAAATATCATGTATACAAGGTAAAAAATACCCACTCAAAATATGTCCTCAAGGTCTATACTGCCTTTCCCTTCATCCTAAATCCAAGATCTGGCTACAATGTTCACTAGGAGAAGTATCAAAGTCCCAATTACTGTTATTCTCATCCCCTTGACCCAGCCTGAATGTGGTGTGTGGATGGCTATGACCCAGTAAATGGTATGAACAACCTCAGCCTTTCCAGTTGACCACATAGTTTATTTAGCATTTGATGAAGGGCTGGTTCAGTGCACCTGTGTGTCCCTATCCCAGGCCAAGGTCATTCTCCCGCGGGAGAAAGGGGTTTTGTAAAAGGGCCTTTCAGATCTACCATTCATTCAACTTAACCATAAGCAATTATCACTGCCACGGTAATCAGTTTCTTGTCATTGCAAAAACATGGGTGGTCCATGTATTGAGGCCATGATTTGTTGTGGAAATTAAATTTTGTTTTACTGTAACTTCCCCAAATGGTATAAAAATAGAATAGATTGGAACAGACTTTCAGACTCGTACAGGAATGTGAACCAAGAAGTGATTTATGGAGACCATGTGTCATGAAATTGTAAAGCAGAACATCATTTCCACAGATTTCCGCCATGTGAAGAAGCAAATATGTTTCATATTTTTCAAAACTGGTGTTTCTACATAGTGTATGCAAGAGTTTTCAGTTTACATGTATTTGGTTCGTAATTGTCAGTTTTAACAACTACAAGTGACCAATCAATTCAAAATCTGTACATCTTAGCCACTAATTTTTGTGGTACATTGTATTGTATAGTCAGCAAGATCAACAAGTAAACAGAACATCATATAATTCAAATTACAGAAACTGAAACTCATGAACTTACTCAAAATTGTGTGTGCATGGAGTCAAATAAAAATAAAAACTTAAACCTGCCACTCTGTTTGTGGACTGGGTGCACATGGTCTATTGATCATTAATTTGGACCAGATTTGTTACTTGCAGACATGTACTACTATTAAAGGTATACATGGCAATATACATTAGACCAGCAATAGACTTTAACATGTTAAGTGTACATGCTTGACCTTATACTGTAATGTGTCTTTGACACATGTACATGTTGGCACATATGACACAATGTATGAACATAACACATTTGGGACCAAAAACACAGATTTGTTTGTTTGCTGATACTGTTGATAGTCAACTCACCAAAAATGAAATAATGTCTGTTGTATTTGTAGAGTGGGGAGCTTTTTACTTTAACATATGGAGCCCTTGTTTCCCAGTTGTTGAAGGACTATGAAAATGATGAGGAGGTCAACAAACAGCTGGATAAGATGTGAGTATCAAATGTACCTTAATTACATGGCTAACAATAGTGTTACAACAGTTATTAACTCTGCAAGCCTAAGTGCTTTGAATTACATTGGGTAGATACATCATTTTATGTACCTGTAATACTTGTATCTAATTCTGAACATTTTTGGTCTGTATGTGGTCAAGGATGTTTATCAAATAGTCAATGTTGTTTGACTCTATTCTACAGGAATATTTTGACATTGTTAACTTTTAATTGTAAACCGTATGTGTACTTGTCCTGCACAAGTCATTGCAGGTGCATCTGCAGGTTGAAATGAATGACACAAATATATGCAACACCTGATATTTGTAGATATTTCTATGAAAATGGCAAAATGTTCTTGCAGACCAAGTAAATCAAAAGTTTCAAGTGTGCTAGGTGATGGGCAGGTGAATTTGGATGCATATCAGGAATGTTTCTGGTGCAGATTTGTCTGCCTGCAATAACAACTAGCTGTCTTGCCTCAAGAGGGGTAAAGACAGTGACAGTAAGCAGTCCAATCGTCAGGCAACAGTTGTATGCTGTACAGGTTTAATTAACAGTGAACTAATATTCAAGGCTGTAAGTGTTGCTTCTTATGTGCAGGGGTTATAACATAGGAGTTAGGCTGATTGAAGACTTCCTGGCCAGATCCAGTGTTGGCCGATGTCATGACTTCAGAGAGACGGCAGATGTGATTGCAAAGGTAATGAACATATACCCCCAGTGTGTGATATCTCAACAATGATGAAAACTATACCCAGTAGATTTAGAAGTTATGTGATAGTGATACACAAAGTTTTAGAGAGGTCTGAGTCTTACTTTTATGTTCATTTTTCAAGCAGTCTAGTATGTTGAAGACAGTGTAATTGTTAGGTATCTCAACTAAAGCGTTATGGGTTCTTTCGTTTTTTTTGTGTGAATTAACAGCATGGTATACTTTATGACTTTTATGTATAAATGTTTAATTTCTCTCTTTGGTTACCATCTAGTACCCTAAAGTATTTATTTTCTGAAAGAAAACATAACATCAAGTTTGATTCTGGTACTGAATATAAAATTTAAATATTGCTATTGATGTAATTAAATTTTAAGTAAAATTATTGAATTTTGCATAAAATGGCATTTTAAAAAATAAAAATCAGATTTAATTTATAGTGTCAAATTAAAGAACATGTAACATTCTCCAAAACTGTATTGTTAATGTTTGAAAAAGAGCTTAGTTCTAATTTTATTGCTGTGGAAATTGAAAAAAAAGTTAACTTCAATTTAAGCATCTTCTTAAATTTCTTATTCAAAATGTAAAATATAATTTTGCTGCTGGAAATGTACTGTTTCCTTTTCCATTAGAAAATATGTACAATGTTTCCCATTTTTGCTGTTTGCACTCTTTTTTCCTCCTCTGCAGAAACAGGTAAAATTAAAGGTTTTTAATTAAGCAATTAAAATTAAATCCTTAACACTTATAAAGATTTTATTAGTTTTAACAGCTTTAATCCAAATGTATGCTTTTAGAAAAAAAAAAGGTTTTATATGATCTCAAATAAGAAGTCAAGTGTAAATAAGAACATGTTTGGAACAAAGTTGTGTTTTCTGTGTAAAGTGATGTAAAATACCACACCTTAAACAAAAGTACATTTTGTAGCTGTTGAAGGGCATGTTCAAAGATTATGTGAATCAACATTTCAGATCTTTCATATTCAATAATTTTCCTTTAATTATGTTCATGTGATGGTACGGGTACCTGCAGTAGCTTGGAGGTATTTCCGTGTATGACATTGACAAGAAACAAACCACATGCATTGCTCTGACAGAAGCAGGAAGCTTACCACAAAACTTTGTATTCACTTCTTTCATCTGAGCAAAAGTTCAAGACCTACATATTGTTACCGTTGTTACAGGTGGGCTTCAAGATGTACCTGGGAACTACCCCAGCTGTGACGAACTGGAGTGCAGCTGGAGATGAATTCTCCTTACTTCTAGAAAATAATCCACTTACAGACTTTGTCGAGCTTCCAGAGGGCCACAACAATCTCAACTATTCCAACATACTATGTGGCGTTCTAAGAGGTGCTTTAGAAATGGTCAGTGGTTTCTACCTGTTTACTTTTGCTTGTATTTTCTGTATAAGTAGTTGAGCAAATTTTACCACATGTACAGCTGAAAGTAAAGTTCATCTAAAAGGTTTCAGTATAACTGGAATAGAAAATGTGCGACATGCCAAATACTAAATTTCAAGCTGTTTTAAAAACTTTTCAGTGTAGATCTGGAATACAGTAAACATGCCGGATGTATTCAACAAATTTACTTTGTTGAAAAAATGAAACTAAACACATTATCATGATTATTGTGTGCACAAACCATTTACTTTTTGTAACTTGTAGTTGTGGTGTACATGTGAGCTTGTACCCTGCTCTGTCATTGTGTTTGGAGTTTCATCCCCTCAACAAAACCAAACACAATCATTAACACTTGGAGACAGACACAAAATATCTTGCTTCAGTCATCCATAATTCAGAATGTATTGTTTGTAGCATGCAAAGACCATGTATGCATGAATTTTGTATGTCCCACAGAACCATGATTTATGCATGTATTTCCTATATCCCACAGAACTTGCAGACACCATATCTGATTGTCTTATGTTATAATTATTGACTGAACATTCCAAATAAGGGTGCAAAAATCATGGACCACATAAAATGTGAAATAGCGCACAAACCAATGGACATAAACTTGTTATTTAACTTTACTTTGAAGTCAGTTTTTACCCGATGAACAAATAAATATATAAATGAATGAATGTTTAAATATATAATTAAGTGAGTAAATCAATCAATCAATCAATCAATCAATCAATCAATAATCAATCAATCAATCAATCAGCATTTCTTTTTCAGTTTGGCCTTGTTACAATTGACCCCGGAAGTTTGATATTTCTGTTTTCTCTTTGATTTATGGGGTATTTGTTTTTTTCATTGTTAGAAAGCAAGTATGAAACAAAAGCATGAAAATTGCTGGTAACTTTGTGTACTAAAGACCTTTAAAAAAATGTTCTTTGTCCAAGTGCTTTTTTTTCCACCTGGTTACCTGAACTAACATTTCCAAGCTTAACCTTTTATCCGATTCTTCAATAGTCAGACATTTCCAAGCGTAACTTCTCATCCCATTCTTCTACAATAGACAGTCTCTCTCTCTCTCTCTCTCTCTCTCTCTCTCTCTCTCTCTCTCTCTCTCTCTCTCTCTCTCTCTCTCTCTCTCTCTCTCTCTCTCTCTCTCTCTCTCTCTCTCTCTCTCTCTCTCTCTCTCTCTCTCTCTCTCTCTCTCTCTCTCTCTCTCTCTCTCCCCCCCTTTAATGTTTTGTCATATTTTAAATTTTTCCTTGGAAATGGATTTTTGGAAAGTCATAGATCACGTATTTAACTCACATTCTGAAAAAAAAAAGTGAAATGACAAGGCAAATGGTTTGTATTGTATCATCTGTCCTTGAGGATTTGTTATTTAGTTACTATACTCTATTACTGTTTGTTTGCAAATGATCTCAGATCTACGATGTCATAAACTTATTGCAAAAATGGTACAAGCATGATCATTTTCATGCTTAATGCAAGTTATATTACCAAAGTTGATCTTGGGCCTTTTTTGGCATTTATATTTGCAGGTACAAATGGAGGTTGATGTTCGGTTTACACAGGATAACTTGAAAGGAGACAATATAACAGAAATCAGACTGAAATTTATAAAACGATTAGAGGATGCAGTTCCAGCAGGGGAAGATTAGAACATTATTAGCATTCAAATGAAAGTAACTTATGAAAGTGAAAACAGAATTACATGCACAGTCAAGATATTCATTCACCAATGGTAATATTACTTAGCCCTGCATATATGGTTTGAAACAGACATAATGATTGATTCATGGGATTGTGAATGGTGAGTAAGAGGAATGTGTGTACAAGAAACAGATTCACAGACAATACATGAATGAGATGATGATGACAGGCAATAGAACATAAAGTGACTGTGTATGGGTCTGCAAAATCTGGTAACAGCAAGTGTCATGTGCCAGTAAAATATACAGAATTTGATATGGCCATATGTTGAAAAGCTTGTGGCACAAAATAACTGTTCAGCTAACTTTCCTATATAGTGAATACATTACTTCCTCAAAGTTGAGAAATTTATGCTCCCCTTGGCAGAAAGAGAAACTCATGCATTATGGACAGTTGCGGATCATGAACTAGTGCCAGTGAGGTTTCTCAGAAATTCATCACTTTAAATGTTTCCATGATTGTGCCAGATTTAAATCAAAACTGGGGCAAATGTGAAGTTAAGTTATTGATGTAGTCATACAAGTTGAAAATGATGATATGTGACATTTGTATTTGACTTGGAATTACACTTAAAATGGGCTTACTATGCATTATGAGACACAGATATCAAAGGCAGGGCAACAATGTCATGAGGATGGGAGCAGTTCACAATGGAGAAAACATCAAAGGAATACAAATGTGTATAATGTCTACCTTCACATTGTTAAATTGCCTCCCATGCAGATCAAGCTGAATATTACTGTACTACACTTAGTCTGCTCCGTGACTACAAGATTAATTTATTGTTAAGGAAATGAAGTGTATTGGAGGGCTAACCAATTTGCATGTCCTATTGTCCAGGACAAGTTAAATCCTAATCAGGGCAAGTAAAAATTTCCAAGCGCTTGTCCTGAGGGCAACCAAAATTTCTAATTTCACAAGTGGGATTTCAATGGGTGGACAAGTAATTTTGAGTGGGGGGCAAGTGAAATGTGTGGGGCATTTGCCCTGAGGACAAGTGGACAGAAAAAGAATTGTTGAGCCCTGTATTGTCACCCTTATGGATTCATGATCTAGTCAGGAGGTTGATCATTATCATTTTGGCCATTTGCAGTGTGTGTGGGCTCCATTGCACTGCACTATGTTACCATGGTAACCAAAACAGACCAATTAAAGACTAAGTCACTTTTCAGCACTTAAACAGTGACTGTGTAGCTTAAGGGCAGACCAACTGGAGTGGAGAAAATACAGAGATTGGTCTGTTTTTCAGGCAATTAAAAAGTTTGATATTGTCCATTTTTTGCTGTTTACATCCTAACAGTACTTGTCATGGAAGATCTCACCGGCAGGATCACCACCCGCACTCAGCAGACAGGACTGTGTATACACAGCAATAAATTGAGTTAAGTAGCAGTAAAGTTCTCTTGAGTAGCAGCAACTCATGCTTCAAAAAGGCATACCCCTGGTATACATTTCCGAACAAATCATGCATCAGCTGATGAAAGACTGTTTCTGTTATTAATTGTGCAAGAGTAGAATTTGAGTCTCACACTGTAAAAATGTCCCAAGTGCCCTAGGCACTTAGTAAGAACATTACAGTTCTTTCATTATTTTGATGCTGTGCAGGTACAGGTATGTCTTGGTTGCCACTGTACCAACAGGAGGTATTCATGTTAACTGGCATCATGTGCTGCCACCTATCATGGCAGATCCATGTATGAAGTAGGAACAAATGAGCTTCTATGATAAAAGTATAACAACTGAAGAAAGCAAAAAGCTTAGGAAAATTCCTTCGCAAATTTTTAAAACATACATGATGCTACACATATTTATAAAGTTTCTTTTGTTCGGCAGAAAAAGTGTAATTTTTGGATGGTTAAGTAACAACTGGCACAAGTACCCTCATCATGGTGCAGGCACAGTTCTGTTGCCTAGCAACTGAAAAGGCCAGAACAGGTCTGCAATTGATATGGTTAAATGTGAACACACATACATGTACCTCCTTTCTGTGAAATGTTTCATCCCAAATGAAATCTCCATATTTGCCCCACCCCTGCTTTAGTAGGATCTTTCCTCATTCTTTGCAGATTACTACATTACATTCCAAGCCCAGTTTTATCCATAGAGGTTTATTCTTTTTTAATGAAAGGTGGATTTGAATGTAAGGTAAATGTGTGCAACAGTAAGGCTTGTGTGTCATTCTGATGCTTTAGTATAAAGTGAAAATGTTTTATGGACAGACTTACAAAGTCTAAGGATGGCTGCAGTGGATATCGTACATGTACTTTAAATACTTTTTGTCACTTTTTATACTGCAAAAACTGTCCTCTTTGTGGAGAGTAGGATTGCAGAAGTTCGCTGAGATGTAACAACATGAACAACCATCTGGCCAAATGAAAGTCTGCTGCACATTACCCAGGCAATCTCTGTTGTATTGAGTCTGAATATATACAAATTTTGATCATTATTGAAAATGAACATAATACCAGTTCTGCCACAATTTCCTATAGTCATTTGTGACATGAAGTGAAAAAAATACAGTTGTGACCCATTATTAGTGCTATTGTCCTCTCCCACTTCACGTAATATGGATGAAGAGCATTTTTTGGTAACATTCACGTCACAACCTTGCTTACATAGCTTTACTTTTGAAATTTGGCCTTTTTCCATGCAGCATTTTCAAAATCTTGCAAGACAATAGTTTTGAGCATATTTTATTTGAACAACAGGAGAAAATGGTTGCCCCTATATAAACCTCTCTTGCACTTGATTGTTCATACATCTGTTCCACTTTTTTTGTCAAGCATGGGAGATTTCTAAATGTGACTTCCTTCCAACAGATATGTGGTATGTCTATCTTATCCATGTACCAATTCCCAGGGGAATTTAACATTTTGACTGGGCTAAGTAGTATTAAAGATGTGTATATATTTTGTACAAAGAATCATGTTGATGCATATACAGCCGTAATGCATGTCAATATTTGTAAAGTTGTGTGTATTTAATCTTTTATAGTACAGTATGTAGTGAAGTGCATCAGAACTGTGAACGAGGAAATGAGGCACTTTCTTCTTTTCCAAATGTTTTCTATCTTTATGTGCAATAATATCCATGCAAGGAAAAAAAATGTAATGGAAAAAATTCAGTTACAAGTTACGCTTAAAGTATAGATTTACTGTGGCTGGCACATGTACAATTTTTTTTTTTATTTATTTAAATTACTTATGCTCTAGTAATTTTCAAGACCTAATGTCATATTTTTTAGGAAATTTCGTGAGGATCAAAGGCTGCAAGTCCTGCCTGTGTACAGGGCTGCCTGATTTAACCCTTACCCCC
Source organism: Hermodice carunculata (assembly GCA_964020975.1). NCBI lineage: Eukaryota > Metazoa > Annelida > Polychaeta > Eunicida > Amphinomidae > Hermodice > Hermodice carunculata. The sequence goes on from OZ026614.1 coordinate 41,445,934, forward strand.
TTCAATGCCCGAACCAGCTCATGGTCCTCTGCTTAGGTGTTTTCAACTAATTTCAGCAGTAATGAAAAAAATTTATTGAGAATTGTAGATGAGACCTATCGAGATAACATGCCCCAGGTCAACAGCCTTCCTTGACATGGGTTAGGCACTAATTACCAAACCCATTAGCACCCAACCCATGTCAAGGAAAGCTATTGACTCTGTTAATACAAGGGGGAATGGGTTAACAATGCAAATTGGATATATACATTGTGCTATGCTGATCATTTTTTTCTCACCAATGATAATCTGTAGTATATGTAACAAAAAAAGGCATCAGCCTGACATTTCAACAAAGTAAACTGCCTCAGAATTTTGTATCAAGAGATTTGATTTAACTGGAAACAGCTGTAGTTGTAATAAAATTTTGAGAGTGGAATGTGTAGTTCATGTGTTCTGGACTTGGATAACATGAAAAGATGAAAAAGATATCATGTTGTTGGGTGACTGTGTACCTTGATAGCTTAATGATGATCAATAAACATACAATAAGACATCTTAATGCAACTAAAATCGGGTTTCCATTGTTTTTTTTTTTTTTTTTTTTTACAACAATAAGGGATTATTGACATTGAACATGTTGAAATGGCTAAGAATACTCTGAGTGTGCAGTACCTAAATTAAATAAAAATATTAAAAATCAGGATCCAGAACAACTTTTCTGGCCCTTTCACTAGCTATATTTCTGACACCTTTCAGAACAAACTGAGTACCATCTTGGCAAATGTGTATTATAAGAGAAAGCAGTTGGCCTGTTCTGCATGCTTATGAGAAATCATACTGCACACTTATGAGAATTCACACCAAAGATTTTTTGAAAACCCCCAAAAAATGAAATTATGAATGGTGTTATTTGGATGAACATGTTGAAACACATAAAGGACATACTTTGCAAAATAGACCTCTAAGATGTGGATAAATCTAGGGTGCAGGAACCCAAGTCATTTGTGCCAAAATTGAGAGAAAAATTACACAGTGTATATTTTATAGGCCTACTCTGATTGGACATGAAAGATAAATGGTATGGTACTTATGAATGGAACAGAAATTACCTACCTACTGTACTTTTAAATGAACTTTTGAAATGGAGAGATGACTAGGATTCCCATAATTAAAAGGAACAAATTTTATGAAATATGTATAAGCATAGGAATGTATTTGAAAGGGGGGGGGGGGGGTTGAGGCTAAGATCTGAGGCCACGTGCAGCGAAGGCACAAAGTTGGTGCAAGGGGGTCTGAGGACATTTTAAAAATAAGAGTTAAAAATGTGTATTGTGGTGCATTTTAATGCCAATTTTGGCACAGTTTCCAGATAAACCCATGAGTTCTTGAGAGGCGGAAACATCTCCACCCCACTCCTCTGTTTCCTACACTTCTGATAAGTGCTCATACCTTGCAAATTGAAGTAGGCAGATATTCCAGATCCAAAACACTGATTGACCTGAGAATGTCCAGAGTATGGTATGCGATTTATGGTAGAACCTGTATAATCTGGCTTCAAATTGTGCAAATTTTGATAATGTGACAGAAACATAAATTTAGGACTATAATGTCATTAGGTGAGGGAAGTGTGACAACTTGCAAATTAATTCTTGATTTTATCAAGTCAGCCTTTGATATATATATATATACATATATATATATATATATATATATATATATATATATATATATATATACATATATACACATATATATACATATATATATATATACATATATATATATATATATATATATATATATATATATATATATATATATACATATATATATATATTTATATTTGTATGGTTCTGTTTTTTTCTTTCTTTTTTTTTTAATTGCTTGTATAGAATGTGTTGATTTCTAGGTTTGTGTGACTACACAGTTCTCCGTTATGGATTATCAGAGATCTTCCTTCGTTTATTGACATCAGATAAATTCAAGGGACGAACAGAAAAAAAGAAAAGGAAAGCAGATGTATTAAGGCGGGTAAGCCCAAGCACTGCAGTGATGCCAGAGAAAGTATTGAAAGGAGAAAAAAAGCTTGGAACTTGAATTGTTAAGAAGGAGGAAAAAAATAATCAAATTTGCAGCAGTACTAGTGTCTTTCAAAACTTGCCTTCATAATCATGCAAACTGCAGTATTGATATACTTATTAAATGTCAGTTGAAACATTTAACAACATAAGACAAAGTGGGTGCTCAGGTGAAACAGGATCATGAAGTTCAGACTGGTATTTGTTTGTTTATGTAAATATTTGATTAATGCTTGACCAAATAAAAAACACGATACATACCACTGTATGCTTCCGGCGAATTATCCAATCAGAGCAGCTGTTTTAACAGACCTTGGCATCTTTGCCACTGACATTGCACGATCTTGATGTCGCTTGTTTTAACTTTGGTACAAATATGCTTGCTATAAACTCCTGTCACGTGCTGTAATTTTTACACTCTACCCGAGACAGTGTAGTAAGTGTATACATGTGGAATTAGACAATCAAGAAACCTCATAAAGCGTCAGGATGGCCGACGACAGGGAGATTTTACGTGAGCTCTGGGATGGTAAGGTGCCTGTCTGTTTCAATTTGGCTGATGAGGAGGTTTACGGTGTGGAACAACCTGAGGCATTCTACGTAAGTTCACGTTTTTGGTGCTGTATAACCAGACTTTAACAACACATAACTTGGTGATGTTAACATGGAGTAACAGAAAAACCTGCGGCTCTTGGTTAATATTTCCACAAACAATTGTAAAATTCTGTTATTATCGCCCAAACACTGACAATGAATGTCACATTCAACTTCAAGAACACTGACGGTCAAAATTGATTCAAATTCAGTTTGACATTTTTTTAGACTGATCAGGTCAGTCTAGATTGTTATCATTGGGAGCTGGTCCACTGTATTATATAACATTCAACTTTATGACATGAACCTGAACCTTATTTCTTATGAATTTGATAACATTGCTTCATTTTTAATAACATTAACGAAGTGTCGATGTTGTGTGCGTTTTACCGATTTGCACGATCCCCAGATTGCACAGCGCATTCTATTGATCTGTGCCTACTACGGTTCGTGCACACATCGATGGATAGAGCAAGAATCCATGGATGGCGCAGCGAGTTATTCTGATGTGATGGGGATATTGTACATTTTATACGGGCACAGTGCAAATGTGGCCACACGCATAGTTATCATCACATTATCCATGATACTTCAGAGACAGGTCTAAGTTTGTGGTCACATGTTAGAAAATATATAAACCAAAGTTTCCGCAAGAGTCTGTACCTCCGGCAGGGCTATGACTGATACATGGCAAGTGTTTTGTTCCATGACTTTTCCCCAAAGAACAGCATGTCTTTATGACATCAGCATGGTGTGTGTCCTACCACTCGTCACAAACAAATCGAGAGAACGCACAGCATTATCCATTGATGTATGCGCAATGGTAGATCCATAGAATGCGCTGGGCGATCTGTGGATCATGCAAATCAGTAAAACGCACACACCATCTACACTACAGACCAGGTCCGGTTGCAGATCTATGCTTTTTCTGCTACAGAGCTGGGAGGCCTGTGATTGGCTACCGTAGTGACATCAATACTGTCTGGCAATAGTCTGTCAACACTCCATCTGCAGTGTTTCAAAATGTAGCACACGGGTTAGGCTTTGATACCCATGTACCCATTCAGGGTGATATATTGCCCATGGCATTTTATTTACTCCCCAATAAACAACACTGCACATACATAGAGAAGTTCGCAGCTCTTAAAAGTCAAATTGTAACTGACAGCTTCCCATTCAATCTCTCCACATGGAGATGTGATTACGAAAAGTCCTGTATGAGTGCTGTCTTAGAAATTGCTTCTGATGCTGAAATTGAGGGGTGTCTCTGTCATTTTTAGCCAGAATAAATGGAGCTGCAACAAGTCTGGTTTGCCGACCAAGTATACTTGGAAGATATTGAAATTTCTTTAGAGTGCAGCATGTTTACTGCTCTTGCCAGCATGCCCACCAATGACACCCCAAGAGTGAATGGATAAGGCATCATGATTCATCTTGTTCAGTCAACCCCCCCCCCCCCCCCCCCATTTCGCCCCCTCAAATATGAAGTATCTATGAAAGGGCAATTAATGATGAGTCAAGAACTACAAACAGCCTGGAGTGATGGCATTGGCGGTTTTCATCTCTCATTAACAAAGCTCATGCCAATATTTTGGAATTCATAACAAATGTGAAGGAAGAGCAATCAGATTGTCAAATGAAAATACAGAAGTTGTTGGCAGGTGTACCCCAGTGGTCCCCCAAAAAGCAGAAATGATCGAATTGCAAGATTAGTACACAGATATGTGCCTAACAAAAACCTCCCTGATCTCACAGACTAGTTGAGAGGACTTACCCACAATATTTATTATTACATTGGCTGGTGCATGATGTGGGTCACACACACAAGTAGATATACTGATGGTAAGACAGTCACAGTTTATGAGAGAAAATGATAAAATGTATTATCTATCTAAGCATGGATCGTCGTCTCAGTGGACGATCCATGATCTAAGTGAGAATTTTTGTACATTTTTTATTTCTAAGTGAAATGTTTTCCACATTATTTATTTCTATGATATAGTCATAATTTATATGAGAAACCAAGTGTGTTTATATGTGAACTTTATATGAGAAAATGATATAATAAAATGACAAAATTTGAAAAAGGGAATTTCTTCTTTTTTTTTTTATACGGTTCCTGTTGATAAGCATCTTTAGATATGAAGAGTGATACCCCTTACAAAATGCAGCTAACACTTTCTTTCCGGATGTGACAAGAATAAATGAACTGATAAGCGGTACAAGACAAGACATAAATATCCCCACTATAATATTTTATATTTTCGATACATAATTGATTTTCGACAACTTTTAAGAATAAGGTGGTGTTGACAAATAAAAGATCTGACTAGTTGAGTCGGCGACTCGTCAGTTAGACCAATTGACAGTTTGACCTGTTAACCAATCGGCCAGTTTAAGATTGGACATGCTGTCTTTTGACAAATTGTCGTGGATCCACCACAAAATGACTCTGAAACTGAAAAATATGGGCACATGTGATGGCTTTGCATTCTGCTGCTCAAAGTGCCATGCCTGGAAAAGCCTGCGTGATTCTATATTTTTCTCAAAGGCCCATCTGACATTAAGACAATGCATTTACCTGGTGTTCCTTTGGTGCTATTACCTCAGTGTCAAACAGGCAGTTCAAATGAGGTACATTTCAGAAAAAAACTTGTGGACTGGTACAATTTCATGAGAGAGATGTGCTCCAAGTACTTGGAAACACATGCTGAGGCACTTGGCGGACTTGGGTATGTCGTCAAAATTGACGAGTCCATGTTTCGTAAAAAGCACAAGTATGCATGTGGTGCATATACAAAAGAAAAATGGGTGTTTGACTGCATTGACTGGACTTTTAAGCGTTCCTCTATGCAAGTGGTGGAGTGGAGAAACCGTGAGACACTGGTACAGTTGTCCCCCTTTTATGAGGCCACCCCAAATGCATTGATCAGAAATGTAGCCTTATAAGAGGAGTGGCCTCTCTTGAGGGGGGAGTATATTATGGAAATTCCATGCTTGCTGCATGGAGAAGTGGCCTTTCTAGAGGGGATGGCCTCTCTTCGGGGGGGGGGGGGGGGGCTTATAATAGGGGGACCACTGTACCACTCATTTTGGATAACAAAAAGCCGGGGACCACAATCATATCGGATGACTGGAAAGCTTACTCTTAGATTCATTTACCTTGGCTTGGGTTACATGCACCAAGTTGTCAATCATAGCCAGAACTTTGTGGACCTGGTGATGGAAGCTCATACATCTATGAATTCCATACAGAGATATAAAGGCTTAAACTTTCACAGATTTTGGTTTGTTAAGTTTCTCTTTATATTGAATAGGGAAGGAAAATGTCATTTCATTTAGGCTTTCAAACAACACAAGGTCATGAATTTATTGACCAGATGGGACTGACAAGTATCAGAAAGTGTCAGTCCTGTCAGCCTGGAGTGATCTTCAGAGTTTATTTTAATCTCTCCGTGAGCTTTGTGACATGAGATGAGCAGAGCCAAATAGAAAAGCAGAAGAAAGATCAAAGTGATTTTCACAGTGAAAAAAGTTCCCAGTTTGAGACATTTCAGATTAAGCAGAGACATCTCAGATGGGTCACCCATCCTTCTTTCACACCTACAGTGTAGTATGGCATGAGGAGTTCCTGATCAGGGACAGATAAATGCAGGACAAATCATAATTAATCCTAATCACAAGAGGATTTATTGGATCTGATTACAGTGGCTTCTCAGATTTTTCTGAGCCAGTAACGGTTTTCACAGTGTGTAATGCTGTGAATGACTGTTGAAATGGTGTGCAGCAGCGATGCAGTATTCTGTATGGGTGGCAAGTTTTAAGATATCTTGGTATTTTTCTTTACTTTACATTTTAAGAGATTTGGCTGTTTTTGTGATGTTTTTCTTCATGGTTGGTTACTAATCTGGTGTATAGCTGACACCACATTTTTTCTCACCAGGTTTTTTTGTCTCTTGACACTGTCTGAGGCTTACTAACATATACTTTTTCTAGTCTGCATGCCGGTTATTGATTGGTTTATAGTTAATTTTTATGGCATGGTTGGTGAATATGCGAAAAAACAGTAGTGTGCATGTCAAGAACAAATGGTATCACATTGAAAGATTACTTATGGAAGTAGAGATAAAGTTTACTACTAACCCTTCAATGCCATATGCAGCATTTTAGTCATTAACATGATAAAGACGAAATGAAATACAGAGCAAAAATAAATAAATAAAGGCAGATGGTGAATATGACCAGAGTGTCTTTCAGCAAACTAAAACTCAGCTCTGTGTTCACAACATGTTTCTAACAGATAAATACAATAAAAATGTGTGTCCAATGTTTGCCACCTGACACATTAACTCTTCAGGATAGTTTATAATATGGTATGTCACCTAAATCATGAATGGCTGTGCTGCAATATTAGCATGGTTTGACTTGTATATTTACACTCCCTTGTTCCATAATGTCAGCTAGTCAATTGACATTTAGCATGTTTAAGGGAGAATTCAAGTCATTTGAAAAGGCATAAATGTAACTTTGTTATTAGATGCATGTGTTTACAAAAAAAGCAGTGAACATGTCTATTATCATTATATTTCTTGTGAATTTAACATAGCTTCTGGTACCAAGGCAGAGTTACTTCTCACTAGTAACAGACAAAGTCCAAAGACACTTCCTGAGACATGTTGACCAACAGAAGGTTTCCGAAATGTGGCTAGAAAGTGAAGGTCAACCGCTGAAGTGGTAAGGTTTGCAGATCTTATTAATGATGACAAATTACTGAGTATAATGGATTGACAGCTTGAATGAAATTTATGTGTAACTTCTTGCTAAGTCACCAATACAGATACTGAAAGTTGTTGTAAATTTGCTTCATTTCAATGTGGACAAAGTGATGAAGCCCATATCTTGACTGTATATCATTAAAGAATGACACACTTGTTTGTAATATTGTAATTAACACTCAGGTGCACTTTACAGACCTTAATTTTGCCTCGCATACATGTGAAAACTTTGAAATGATAGGAAAGGCTGGTCTGCCAAAGGAGAAAAAATTGCTGTATTCTGTACTGGAACATATTGAATTTAATACTGTGGAGAACAAGGAATTCCTGTTAGTGATTGGATCCCGCAGAATCTTTCAAAACCAAAATTAACACGTAACATCTGTTTTGCTTGTTTTTGCTCTTCAGGCATTACCCCATAGGAGTGCTCTTTGACATCTATGGTGCTGAGTCAACATTGCCATGGAACCTTACAGTGCACTTCCAGGTAAGTTGCTTTTAGATTTAGAACTGCCTACCCCCCCCCCCCCCCACACACACACATAAAGAAGAAGGAAATCCTCCATTTTACAGATCAACAATAATTGTTCAGCTCTTTTGTTTTCATGCTTTCCCCCTGGGAGGCTGTTGACCTGGGGCAAGTTAATCTAATATAGGCCTCATCAACAATTTTCATTCGGATTGTTGTTCATTATTTCTAAAATAAGTCACGGAATCATACATTTGACCAATGGCCACTTGAGTAAGGGAAGGGTTAATTTTAAGTTATCCAGAGTGGTGAAACTAATTGGCAACAACATACATGTATTACCTTGATGCACTCTGGTTTGTAGGCCGAAGTGGGCTTTTGACAAATTGCCGGTATCATTCTGCATTTCTGGCTGAAATAAAGAAACATACGACATTGATTGCACCTGACTATTTCAGAAACTTGTTGATAATGAGAAGTTGCATGCAGATATATACTGGATCTTTGAGAGTTAAGGATTCATGTTACTGTGAAACCTGCAATGTAAAACCAGGCAAGTTCTGTGGAGGCAAATATGCGGGTTTGTTTTCCACTAATAATTAGCGACAGTCTGACTGGATTTGTCCTGCACCACGCCCATCAAAGACTGAATTTAAGTTAACGGATGCTGTCCATTCTTTATATACCTTACGTGAACGTCAGTCCTAGTAACGTTAGTTACGTAGGGTTAAGACGCTTAATAAAAATTTCAGTCATTTAACTGTCTACTCCATACATAGCACAGTGAATTTTTGAACCAAGGTACACATGAGTTTAGCCAGGTGTAATGTCATGTGGCTGGAGTATTATGGCTTATAACCAAAGGCAGTGTAGGTTTGCCTTTGGCTTCAGTAAGATAGAGTTCTTTCTGGATGTTGTCCATAATGCATGTGTTCTGGACTGTGTAAATCATCATTTATTGTGAATGTGTATAGGGGAGAAATGTTTTTGAAACCAGGTTGCTGTTGTTTGTCATACTGAAGCTGATGTAGACACATACTTAACAGTTGGTTCATCAATTAAAGAACAGTAAAACCTCCCTATACCAAACACCCTTAGGACCAAACAAAAGTGTTTGGTATAGGTAGGTGTTCGGTTCAGGGAAGTTCCCACATTATGGCCTTGCCTGGCCTATGGCAGAGCTTATGTGACTGCTCATGTCTGTCTATCTGTCCGTAAACTTTTGCTAGTTAGTGCGATCCAATCCACAGTTTTCAAGCTAGCCCAATATAACTTTCATGACTTATAGGGTGTATGAAAATGTAGGCCAAGTTCAATATTGGTGGTACCACCTACATTATCATGTAATATAGGAGTCAAAATGTGGAAATCTTGTGAACGCTCTAGCATCTTTAATTTTTGGCAGATCTTCACCAAATGTGGTTGGATTGTGGGGGAGGACAAAGTCTAAGTTGCTAATGATACTAGTAAAGCCACCTATAAATTGACAGAAATTATGAGCCAAAATGTGTTTAAGATGTAAAATTCCATATTTGGAAAAGTAATTGGATCACATTTGCCAAATTTATGTGATATATAGACCATGGCCAAAGGTAGAATGTTATGCAATATGAGTGACCTTGACCTATTTTTGTGAGGTCACCATGCCTGTAAAGTTGAAAAGGTGATATTGTAATGACCGGGTATGGCTTGGACATCAATGGCAAAGAGAATTGAGCCTCCAGATCAAAATTGCAGTTGATTACATAATACACAAAACTGTACTTGGTGACCTGCTTTTTGGGTCACTGTGACCCAGTAATTAAGGAGTTTTGTACTTGTGCAAGTTTATTGTTTTTCCTCAATAACTCCAAAGTTATTACCCGATTTGAACAAATAGACTATACATGGAAAGCTGGATGTTGGGCGCATATTTAGAACAGTTACAATTTTTTATCCAAGTTGAAGGTCAAAGTCAAATGGCCAGTTTGAATAAAGGGGTCACCTCGTGAATGCTCTGCATCCCACATTTCTTGAGATAGGCCCATGTAACATTTAGGAGTAATCAAGTGTATAAAAATCTTTGTCGACATCAATGTTGGTGGCACCACCTATAGTATTATGTAATATACAGGTCAAAATGTGAAAATCTTGCGACTGCAGTACTGTCCACAGTTTTCAAGTTACCCCGATATAACTTTCAGGACTAACAGGGGATAAAAAAATTCTTTATGATATTGGTGGCACCACCTAAAATATTATGCAATATAGGGGTCAAAATATGAAAATCTTGTGAACACTCTAGCATTTTAATTTGTGGCAGATCTTCACCAAATTTAGTTGGATTGTGGGGGAGGTCAAAGTTTAGGTTGCTAATAATGCTAGTGGCCTCAGCTATAATTTGATGAAAATTATGAGCCAAAATGTGTGTTAAGATATAAAATTCCATATCTCAAAAAGTAATTGGATTAGACTTGCCAAATTCATAGGATATATAGACAATGTCCAAAGCTAGAATAAAAAATAATATCAGTGACCTTGACTTATTTTTGTGAGGTCACCATGCCTGAAAAGTTGAAAGAGACGATTTTGTAATGGCAGGGTGGAGCTTGGACTTCAGTGGCAATGTCAGCACAGCACCAGGCAGGTCTATGGGCTTCTTGTATTACATAATCTGGATGTCCTTGATCTTCTGTCCCAAGGTCAGTGAGGACATCAAGTTAAGGACTCACTGATTGTTGTCTTGGCACATGCAACAATATTCATGACAGAAGTTGCACAAATAAGCTATGATTACATGTGGAGCGGAGTGCCATCTGGTGGACATTTTGTACATTAATCTTTATATGTTTAGAAGCCACTTGAGGACTCACAGCTTTGAAATAAACAGGTGCAATATAGCCAGGATGCCAGCAGAGCATTAGGCCCATGGGCCTCTTGTTTTTTTGTTTTTGTTTTTTTTTGATAGTGTTTATGTTCAATATAGGGAGGTTCACTTATATTGGAAGTATGTGGGAAAGAAATTAGAACTGAGAATAGTGTTCAGTTTTAAGGGGAGTTTGGTATATGGAGATGTTCGGTTAGGGAGGTTTGACTCTATATGTTTGTGAAAGTACACATTTAGGGTCAAAATTTTTCTGTAAGCAGTGGAAAGCTTTTCTTGAGGTTAATTGTAGATGAGCGTGTCAATTGCATGTGTTCTCTTAGTTGCTGATTTTACATCATGCTACAATTTGGCCCCAAAGGGAAACTTTTAGCAATACCATCCACTTGATGTTTTGTGTACTATTGATGTTTAGAATTTCCCAGAGGATGAACTGCTGCACTGTACAAGCCGTGAGGTGGTAGAAGCCCAGTACATGGCAATGGTGAAGGAGGCGGACACTCTGAAGCACAAAGCACAGATCATCAATAGCATGCAGAGAAAGGACCACAAGCAGCTGTGGATGGGTCTACAGAATGGTGAGAACCATGTTAATGGTATTTTACAACATTACAAAATTATTGATGGTATAAATTCTTCAAGTTGACTTTTGTTCCTACAAGGCATGCTATCTATAAAGATGGTGTTGATTCGTATATACAATGGCTGGTTTGGCTCTTTTACAGACAAGTTTGACCAGTTCTGGTCCATCAACAGGAAGCTGATGGAACACACTGGAGATGAGCCCTTCAAATACATTCCATTCCGCATTTATCAGGTGGGTCACTGGAGTATTTAATGGCACAAGCTTTGCATTAGAGAGAGTCATTTTTTGTCAAATGCAATTCAAATTGCATACTTGTAGTCTTCGAAATGTTGTCACTTTTTTCATAATTACAAAAAATTTAGACTGGAGAAGCTTCAAATGAAAGATTAGGTTCCTTGAGTGCAAAAATAAGCTTAAGTCTTTCAGTGTGACATTCTGGACTGCATCAACAGCTTTCTGTGGCACACTTTGGGTGCAATGTGCCCAAAGCACACCCAGGAAAGTTGTTGACCTGTGCTGTTATATTGTATGTAACTACAGGCATGCTGGTACTTGAATGAATGGCCTTTTGAAAAGGAATATGAATCTTGCACCTTTATCATAATTCAGAGTAGTTCCTTTTAAGTAGTTCGGCTTAAGTCACAGTTGGCACTGAATGAGTGGGCAAGTAGCCATGGTGGCAGAGGTGGGACTTGAATGTAACTATAAGTCACAGTTCAACTGGTTTTGTTTGATTCAACTCTTCAGGAACTGAACAGGAAATTATTAGCTTTATTGTGAACATTGTTTTTTTTCAAATAGAGTAAGGATTGCATTTTCCTGGAAAAAAAATTATATTATGTTTTTGTTGAGAAAAACCTGGACAAATGTGTGTGGTTTAAATATCTGCAGAGTAGTGTGCTTCTTCCATTCTGAAAGAGTCTTTGTTCCATGGCTTGTGATCACGTGAACCCAATATCTTGTCAAAGTCACATTCCATTTTCGTGTATTATGTCAGTTGAGAAATTTTTTTTTTACTGTAATCAATATCAAGGACTTGTGCTGCCGTAGTACTTGTACCTGCTATTTAATGCCAATCCTGCTTCCATTGAAAGTGATTATATACCATGTATACTGCATGTAGCCTTATAAGGCAGGAAAATTCATATGACCCCTTTTAGCTTGCCAAACCTGGCTGGTGGTCAAATGTATGCTCCATTGCTTTTGACTAATTTCAACAGTAGTGAATTTATTTGAGAGATGTTGATGAGATCTAAGGACCCAACATATGTTAAGGAGAGTTAATGACCTGGTACATGGTAAAATTATTTTTCATAACTGTTAAAATTTTCAGAAACAATGAAGCAGATGAAATTTTAAAACTTGAATATCTTCAAAACTATTAAAGATAGAGACGTTGTTTTCACTTCTGCTAGGAGGTTATTGACTATTGTGCATGTAATGAATCTAAAGCAAAAGTTGTAGCCATTTAAATTATGCTAATTAGCTGCATTTGAAATTTAAAAACTTGAATATCTTCAAAACTATTATAGATAGAGAGTCATTTCAACTTTTACTAGGGGGTTGTTGACCATTGTGCATGTAATGAATCTAAAACAAAAGTTGTAGCAATTTAAATTATGCTAATTAGCAGCATTTGAAATTTTAAATCTTGAATATCTTTAACACTATAATAGATAGAGATGTCATTGCAACTTCTTGTAGGGGGTTGTTGACCATTGCGCACCTAATGAATTAAAAATAGAAGTTGTAGCAATTTAAATTATGCAAAATAGCACCATTAGAAATTTTAAATCTTAAATAACTTCAAAGCAATAAAAGGTAGAGACTTCATTCCAACTTCTACTCCTGTGTTATGGAATAGTTGTACATTGCCATACCAATATGCTTTGAAGACACACACACTGATTTGCTATGCGGCAAATCATCTTTCCCTACTTTAATCTTTTATTTTTTTGTAACCAAGTTTTGATATTCATTATTTGGACACTTCTTTGAAAACAACACTCAGTCTTGCCCCTACTTTGCCATCCACCAAGTCGGGATGAGATCCCAAAAAGCTGGCTGTTCCAATTTGTGTACATAAGCTATAATTGCTGATATGGCCAGGGACCCAGCAGAGAAAGCCGCTGATTTGGTTGTTTGATATTCCGCTGCTATATGCTGCCCACGCGATTGTATAATTCAGGTTGTATGTTTTAGCTGCGTGAAGGGGAAACGGAGTTCCAAAAAATATGATACAATTGCCACTATTTTCATTTGAAGCAACAGGTTATATAAGTGACAGGTCAGAAGGCTCACAACTTCGATGCCGAAAGGGAACAACAACAAATAAGGCCCACAAATGATCCACACATTCAAGCACTGGTCTTCAGCCTAACTTGTGCCAGGCTGATGACCACTGCTTGATGATCCACATACACACACACATACATTTCGTGCTTATTTACGTTTAGATCTTGCAAGATACATGACCAGTGGTGACTGAGCCAGCATCATTCATAAGTCATCTGAGCAGTCAGTATTTTGACAATGTATCCATCGTTGCTTTCCCATTAGGCCAGCCTTAAAAATATTCTTGTTTCCAGTAACACAAATTTTGTGAAGTCAAAGAGTAGGGAGGAAATATTTTTTTTTACACTCCTGATAAAACACAGGAGGGAGGGAGGAATTTTTTTTTTTTAGCCTGCTGACAAAAACCATGAGGGACACTCGGCATTATTTTTTTCTCGCAGTGTTCACATTCAACCTCCTGTGGGTAAAGATTTGGGTACATTTACAATATCCATATCTTTGGAGACCAAGGGCAGGTCTCTTGTTAGAGCATGGAGGAATAAACTAGAGTTTATTCCTCCATGGTTAGAGTAAAGACAGCAAAATGTTGTCAAATGTGGTCTCTTGAGATGGGCCAGCCGCCATTATAGTAGAAATCACCAGACATTAAAATTCAGCATTAGAAACTAATATAGCAACTGCACTATTTAATTTTAAAAGGTTATTTCATTCAAAGATTTGTCAAAATCCGTTATGGTTGCAACTGTTTCCTCCAATCCGACGTGGTATGGTGTGTTTTTGGAGCCCGCTCTAGCGCTGCATCAAAGTTGAACATCAGAGACATTGTCAAACTCGCAGTCTTCAAGACCGTCACTGCCATCACCGGGCCAAAACTGTTGGAGTATCTGTTTGAATGTAGAAGCTCTATTCACTCTAATTAGCTTGTTTCTCAGTTTACATTTGGTAGTTCTGCTGTTTTCTATGACCATCATCACGGTCATGGAGAAAACAGTTGTTGCGGTCGTTGCGTCTTCTTGTATTGCCGCCATTTTCCCACGTTTTCTGGGACAGGGGATCATTCGTTAAATATTTCAAGTTCGCATTTTCATCAATAGATGGCGCAGACAACCGCATCAATATTTTTTTTTGGCTTGCATGGAAATTACAACCGCACTTTTTGGTACCGTTTTCAGCCCATACGGCCGCGTTACCGGTAACAAGAATATTTTTAAGGCTGGCCTTACAATGAATTTGTTTCATTTGCCGTTCTCTTCCTTGCCAAGTAATTGTGATTGTAAGAATATAGAACGATTCAGAAATTTATTCAATATTGGCCCAGTGAGTTACTATATTTGTGTGCCTGAATGATTCCACACCTGATACAGACATCAAATGTATGAAAAGTGACAGTCAGTTGTTACCATTTCACTCACGGACACAATACAGCTACGTGAGACCTGCTGGTAGGCTCGAAATAGTTGCATGGAACTCTAACAAAAATTGACAAGAAGAAGAGGGCTATCACATGTTGAATAAAATATATTTGATTTAAAGTCAAGTCGGAAGTTTTTGATGAGAGGAGAGGATTTTTAAAGTATCAATGATGCGTTAAAAAATTCATTTGTGGCAGATTCATTTGGATTCGTACGATATATTTGCATCTGTTTAACCAAGGAGGGTAGAGAGAGAGGAGGCTCGAATGATATTATTGTCTCATGTCAGTATCTACTGATTACCCAGAGTGATAACAACACATCTATGTGTTTGCAGAAGCTTCGTTACTTTGCGGTGACCAATCTCCATATTTTCTTGCTTTGCGTCACAAAGTTTCACTCCTGTCTTACTCTGTGTTCAAAATTTGTTCCATGCAAGTCTTTTTGTGAAGCTACAACATAAAAAATAGGTCCCGGATCCAATAACTTGTATGTGCAAGCGCCGTGTTCATCTTCTGAGTTGGGGACATGATGGGAGCACATGTAATTAGACCCATTTGATTGGATGGTGCATGTCACATGATTAAATTCACCAATGATGGGCCTTGAAACTTCCATCGACTTAATGAATTTTGACGTATTTTCAAATATCTTTGGAGGTAAATCCCAGGTATTTTTTTTTTCTTTTCAACCAAATAGAGAGCTAATTATATAAAGAGACAAAACGAAATCCTGAGCTTTCCAGCAGTATAAAATATTGTGGCAGTCGAAGAGAAACACTGAGGCTGTAAACATGCAAAATGACCTTAGTTTTAGCGTAAATTTCAGACTGCATCATTCAGATTGGGACCAAAACGGCTGGTTGTTAGATTTTTATTTGTTTGATGGGGAAATTCTCCTTTCATACACAAAGTGAAAATAGCCAGTCGCAGGTATTGAAGTTTGTCTACAATAAAATGTACATACTCGCAGGTAAATAAACAATATGGGTGAATGGTTAGCTGATGAATTCTGGCTTGCGGTGCAGGTGAGTCCACTCGCAAACAGTGGCAAATGATGTTCAGAGTATAGGGAGATTATGGTTAAAGTCGGACAACACATGAAGTCGGACACTTAAGCTTTATGGTTTCTTTTGATGATTACCGGCCTATTACATGACCACCCAAATGAATGGCTTTATTTGACTACATCACACACATTATACATGGTAATATTGGTCTGCCACACAACACAACAAAACGTTATAATGCTATACGCGCATCACAATCCAATACAATTCAGTACAACACAAAACACATCAATACAACACATTATAAACTGGTGTAAAGTGTCGCCTGCTTTGCGATAAGAGGGTTGAAGGCGGGGAGCTCCCAACACTGACGGGGTTGGGGTGAAGGTGCGCAGCTTGTTTATATCCACGAGGAGGCGAAGTGACAGCACATCAAAGAGTCTTTGGGCTTCATTGGTTTCGCGCTGTTACGAGGTGGCTTTACCTAGCACGTCCTGTGCCAACCTGGCCCTCAATAACAGAAAGAAAATAGAAACGTTGCACTTTTACTGCCGTGAACAGAACACAAAGACAAAGCTTTTTGTTCAAATATATATTGACTCACATTTTGCACACAAAAAACACAGCACGATGGAAACTGGCAGTTCGTCTATAATGTCCTTACACAAAGTGGTTGGCCGGGTCTGGTGTCCTGGCTTGTCCAATCGACCTCCGGGCTGCAACTCAGAATCAAAGGGCGGTATCAGAAAAATAAAATAAAACCTAGAACATTATCTTGTAATTTTGTAAAAACCCGTTTTGCATGGTCAGACCCAAACTGTGGTTTTAGTTTTTTCAATTTTCTGGTCTTATCAATTATCAAAAATAAGACTTATTAATTTACAGGATTTGCTGTGCAATCTCACGACAAACACTTGACAAATATCACACAAAACACCACATTGGAGAGCTAACAAAGCTCTGAAAAATATATATACTCTGGTTTGCTCTTCAAAACTGGCTACATCATTTAATCAGTGAACCGCACAAGATTCACTGATACAATAGTGGAGCACACAAGTGCTCAAAAAATGGCTTAACTCGAAGCCTACCTTACTGAATTGGGGAAACACACAAGATTCCCAGAACGAAATAAACTGGAGCACACAAGTGCTCAAAAATGGCTAAACCACAAGCCTAAACTATGTCAATTGGTGGATTATACAAGATCCACAATAATACATATATATTGGAGCATAGTGCTCTCAACTAATCAATACTTACTTTGAACGCCTGGCCGCAGCAGGAACACTACCAATAATTTAACATGCACCAAGTTCACTATGCGCACGGATCAGACATTTTGGATGTCTGACCCCAAACAGCAGTACACAGCCCTTTTTATTTGGGAGAGAAGGCCTAACCCTGTCCCCACTGTGATCGCCTTTCACTCACTGAACCCAACAGTGAACCAATCAAAACCAAGCAAGATTGGCGATCACTCAACACTTCCTGGCATGCTGACACTTGGCATTTTATGTGCTTGCTGCAGCTTAATTCTGCAGCCAAAATATACATTTTATACAACAAATTTAACTTTATGGTTTTAAACTTCACCACATAACAGCGCATTCTTTAATATGTTGATTCAGTTCCAATTGTTCTGTGAGGATATACCCCAGTGGTGTTCGTGTGTGAGCTGACACAGTTACTATTGTTTCTGTTTGGCATACGGCATTCAGATGTCTGGCTGACCAGTTTGAGATGAGAAAAAACTTTGTTGAAGTGCATGAATGTGTAACAGTTAGTCCGCTCTCAATATGTTCTGTATAAACAAAGCTCACATGCAGAACTTGTGTTCTCTGACTTTTGGGTCATTATGAATGAAGTGTGAACTTTTAGTTTGAAAGAAGCAAAGCTATATATACAGAAATTATTGACTTCATGTGAGAAAGGAAAGTACATGGGTGTGTGCTTGTATGAGTGAAAGTTGACATTTTTAAAACATGTTAAACTGGGAAGTCTGGAGACCATTTTGGCTTTTCCATTTTTGACTAATCCTGCAGTACTACTATATCTGAGTAAAATATGTAGTAAACATTTGTAAAATTGCCAGTAGTTTGAGACTTTTGGACACTTTGATGCAAGGATTGTTATGATGTTTATGCTTATCTGGTGCCTTTTGCATAGGCACTGGGAGAAAGTAGATCCTCATTAGCATATACCTATTATATATAGTAATAGCGGGCTGTTATCTCTCACTGCATGGTGCTGTGGGTCCCAGTGGGAATAAGAGGCTATAAAATTGGTGCACTGGGGAGTTGGAAAAGGGAGCACTTTTCTGGTCAGGAGGCTAAGGCCATGTTCCAGGCATGTTGTAAATAATTGAGAAACCGGAAGGAAGCTTTATTATTAAAGATCCATGAATGCAGTATCAACATTACCAGGACAGGTAATTAGAGTTTTGCAAAAATGTCAACCAAAACCAAGATATATATATATATATATATATATATATATATGTATGTATGTATGTATGTATGTATGTATGTATGTATGTATGTATGTATGTATGTATGTATGTATGTATGTATGTATGTATGTATGTATGTGTGTGTGTATGTGTGTGTGTATGTATGTATGTATGCATGTATATATGTATATGTATATAAATATATATATATAAATATATATATATGTATGTGTATATATGTATATATATATGTATATATACATATATATATATATATATATACATACATACATATATATATAAATATATATGTATATATATACACACACATATATATATATATATACACATATATATATATACATATATATATATATATATATATATATATATATATATATATATATATATATATATATATGGTATGGCCACAATTTTATGTCGTACATGTATGTGCTTCACTTTTCAAGGACTGATACAACAGTATTATGCTAATGCATTCATGTGTAATGATAGCCAGATATATATTTCTGACATTTGAAATATGTGTCTCATCAAAGCAGAAGCACGGAGTGGGCCTAGTCAATGGCTTAATGGGTAGCTTGGGGTCTGCAGTTAAAATATTAATATGCCTTGGGCACTTGAACAAAGGGTGTGACCATATGATGGTCTGGGAGGCACTGCATAAAAAAATACAAAACCACTCCTATAGCTTTTTTTGTTTTTGATGAAGCTGTTTGTAGGTTGTGATTGATGTACAAAGTGCAGATGCTTAAAAAGAAGAATCATGTACAAGACCAACAAATTGAAAAGTGTGTGGCTTTGATTTTATGTTTTGGGTTTTTTTGTTTTGTTTTTTTGTTTTGCAAATTTCAATATTGCTGTAACCCCCAGGGATCTAGTGCTGATGTATTGACAGTTAACTTTTGCCGTTTTAATACAATGAAACCTCATTGTAATGACGGCATATGTTCCCAGCAGAAAGTGTCACATACCTTAGTCTATGTGATAGATGAGTCAAAGAATGAAGGTTCCTCAAATTTGTCATTTAGCAAACTTATCAGATATCAGAATGTCATTATTATACTTTTGCAAAGAAAGTTTTGGGGTATGCTGTTTATATCTTGTGTCACTCTCCATCCATGGCAGAATCCTTGCAAGCAAAACATTTTGTGATTCACAACCCACATCAAACTCAAGTTTGCCTCAATTGTACTTTAACACTATTTCTTGACCTCATTTTTAAGGTCCCAGGACCCATATGTGTGTGCAAGGCAGGGGGTATATGGTCCAGTCTGTGGAAAATAACCATTCTCTTTATAATGAGAGAGTATTTAATTGTATTCGTGTTTACTTTAAAAGGTGAG